>JAAIFI010000071.1:0-114219 GCA_011032875.1 Phlebia tremellosa | reverse complement strand
CCGGATGCAATTAGGCGCGCATGTATAGCGCTCGGTATAGTGTGTGCAATGTAGGTGGTGGAGGTGGGTTGGTGGTGAGAAAAGAGAAGCTATGCATGTGTTGTAGGAGCTGCGGCGACAGGATGAATGGCGACGCCTTGGAGGAGCGATTGTAACACCACGGGATTCTTGCGTATATATATTCTGAATGCCTCTGAAGACCACCGCCCGAGAGCCTGAATACGGTCGTCGGGCCACCCGAGGGACGCGAAATGCGTCGCGCCACCTGCGCGCATTGAGTGACCGCCCACGTTGCCGTGGAGGACCGATTGCAATCGCGAGATGAACCAGCGGCGCGTGGGGATGCTCCCTGAGCTGGTGAGCCAGAGGGCGGGCTGAAGAGGGAATAGCAGGTCGCGATGACGCAAGTATGATTTGAAGTAAAAGTGCGGGTTCAGGTCAGGTGGAGAGTTGGAGGCAAGGACGACGATCTTGCTGCCTTCAAATAGACGATCCGCCTTGTGCGAAGGTAAAGTATACCCGTAACCCTCGTCGTACATAGTGACAGACGAGCGCGCGATGACTTTGCGCGAATCGCGCAAATGGACGGCGTCAGGCCAGGTGAGTTCGCCCAACCTGTGCAGCGCGAAGACTCCGTTCAGGAGGAGGATTGCGAACAAGGCATTGTCGTAAGAGATGGGTGGAAAGCGGGACAAGAGAAGCCGTAGGTCGTCCATGGACAGAGGGTCCTTGCGATTTGCCTCTGTACCGAACATCTTCTTACACCCTTCCAAAGTCCGCGCGACGAGACGGTGACGGCGAATTTCGCGGACGTTTGGGTATAGATCTTCAAGCTGGTTACAAATACCGGAGAGGTAGGTGTCGACGGACTGGGGTTTGATATGGTGGCACATGTAGACTGTGTAGAAGGATAATGTGTCGACGGTAGGTTCGATGGGGCGACCGTGGAGCTTGCAGAACGTGAGGTAGGACTGGAGGTGAGAGGTGTAGCTGGAAGAAGTGGTCTGGTCTATAGCGTATCCCAAGGCAATCGCGCGCATGTGCACGAGCCTTTCGACGGTCCAAGCTTCCCTCGCGGGCTGCCTGGACGTGGATGAGATGGTGATCATTTTTTCGACGCCCCCAGCGTAACAAGAGGGGGTATAAAATGATAAATAGCGAGATCCGGACGATATTGACGCACAAGGGACAGCAAACGACGAGATAGTGCGTCCGCAATGGTGTTGTGTACGCCGGGAATATGCCAGACTCGCAAGTCGATGTGGGTCTCNCGGGAATATGCCAGACTCGCAAGTCGATGTGGGTCTCCAACAAAATCTCGCATGCGCGCAAGAGAATGTCGTCGTACCCCTCGCGGGCTCGAAAAGAGTCGAACATCTGCACCGTGTTCAAATTATCGGTGTAGATCGCGAGACGACGAGGAGGAGAAGGCAGAGACGCGGCCCACTCCAACGCGGCAAGAACACATAGAGCTTCATACCAGAAGATATGGTCCTCCAAAGCGGTAGGAGCGGGCGGTCGATCGGCCATGAAGGCGACGTGTCGGTGCGAGCACCAAAACCCGAGGCCTTCGAGAGAAGCGTCGCATAGAATGGTGAGGTCAGCTGCAGCGGGCGGCCAAGCTCGAGCTTCGAAGAAATAGATCCCATCCTCTTTTTCGAAGAGGTCGGCCACCCAGTTGAGGTCACGGATGACACGAGCGTTGAGGTAGATGGGCGCGCGAGGGAGGACCTTCCCAGCAATCTTGCGATACGAAGACTGCAAGCCGGGTTTCAGAAGGGGGTGCACATTGAGGCCCCAGTTGATCCACCCGAGTAAACGCTGCCATTCGCGCAACGGCGCTCGACGCTCCGGTGAGTGAAGAAAAGCCCTGACGTGCGACACTAAATCAGCGGCTGACTCCGAAGGGAGACTCACCGACATCTCTCGAGGATCGACATAGAAGCCGATGATAGGTAAGGCTTCCCCGAATAGCTGCTTGGCGCTGCTATGAGGTATGCCGAGAGCGTCCCAGAGGAGAAGAAGGCGTTGCTGCTTCTTCGGCAGGAGGCGTCCATACGGTTCGTAAAGAATGAGCTCCCGGTCGGCGTCGAAGCCAAAGTTGTCGTCCATGTAGGCGAGCAACTCTGAAATGTACCAGACGAAGACCGCAATCCACAGGACCAGGCCATGGAAAGTGCACCAGAGGTCGGCGGATCCTCTGTTGCCGAAACAGCTACAGCGGTCGACACGCCGCTTCCCTCGCACGGTCACCACTTGCTTGACTTGCCAGAGGGGATGCATAGGGAGCAGACGGTAGGCGTGCGAAACGTCTGATTTGAAGAGCCAAACCGGGGCGGCACCGTGTTCGCGACGAAAATTGAGCAAGTTGCGACCCAGGTCCTGTATGCTGTCCTGTCGCATACCTACGCTAGCGGGAGGAATGGTGGCATTCAAGGAATGTGGACCAGCGGAGTGGTCGTTGATAACGCGCATGGTGTCCGTGTTTGGTTTGGGGATGGCGAACAGCGGCATACCGAACATTCCAGGCGACAAATCACCCTCGAAAGAGCCAGAGTAGCGGCCCGCATCTTCCTCCTCCTGCGCGTATTGCTCTATGAAGTCGAGGGCCCGTTCGGATGTTGGAACCCTAACCTCGTCCCAGGAGTTGGGCGCGTCCACCTCGACCCCATCGGCGAACGGCCAGAACCCCTCTCGAAGACCCAAAACGACAGAGTCGACCAAAGCGCGGTTTGGATGACCCCTGAGAAGACCCTCGAAAAGATCGACATTGATTGGAGTGACGATCTTGAAGAGGTCGGGATATTTGCGAATGGTGGTCCACGCCGCCTCGTTCTTCATCTCTTTCTCCGGGGGTCGGGGCAAGGCCCTCAAAGTCTCCGTCCGGACTGCGGACGGCGCGACCCCCACCTCCTCTTCCTCCTCCCACAGGAAACCGCGAAAAAGACGCGGCCTCCTATTTTCGTTTCGCATCAGCGGCAGTCGATTTGCCACCGGTGCAGTCGACTTGTCCGTGAGAGGTCGAGGCGCATGAGAGACAGGCGTGTTTGAAACGACAGTTGCGGTCGGGGCAGCGTCCATCATTGAAGCGTTTGCAGATCTCATTAGACCGTCCACGGCCTCGTCCGCCTTCCGTCGGTGCAAGGACTCCCGCAGCTGCTGCTCCACCCGGATGGAGATACATTGTTTGGAGGTACTGGAACTTGGAGAAGTCTGAGAGTATCCCTCGATTTCCGCGGGCGACGACAGCTCGTACGGCGCGGTCGAAACGAATGACTTGCCCGCCGAGTGAGGGCTTGAGGCCGACGAAGGTATCGTTGAGATAGGACTGGTAGGCGCGGAGCTCGACGCTGCGGTGGGGGTATACGTACAGGACCGCGTCCATGTAACGCGTCCAGCAGGAGATCCAATCGCCTTGATTTGCGATCTTCTTGGTGGGCTTGGAAGACGCAGTGGAAAGTTCGACGTCGCCGAGATGGAACGTGTCCTTCGTATCCCCGTCGACGGAGAAGATGGAGGTGAAGATGTGGTCCAAATCGACGAATTTGTTGGCGATAACGTGGCTCCAGATGTTCTCCGGGACCTCGGGGCAGTCGGGTCGACAGAGTATACGCTGCTTGACGAGCGAGACGTCCCGAAGATAATTCTCCTTGAGCAAGAGGGTCGCCTCGAGGGAGTCCGTCCCCTGCAAGCGGATGGCGACGCGATTCCCGGGCATGAAGGGGAGGAGAGTCTCTTCAAGAGGGATCTTCGGCGTACTAGAGTCGTTCGACTCGGTCCGCTTGCGTTTGGCTGCGCGTGGCGCGTCCGCTTCGTCCGTTGCCTCCGTCTCGGAGCCCGGGTCACCTTCGTCCCTAGCCTCGCCTCCAGCGGGAGGCGCGTCCCCAGTAGTGCCTTCGACGGGGGCGGTAGCCCCAACGCAGGAGCCGCGATCATGCGCGCCGCGTCGCTGCGAGTCAGACTCGTCGAGCTGTCCGAAAAAGGTGTTGAAGGAGTTCGTACGGGCGGTACGGTCGGCGTCGTTGTCAGCCCCTCCGATGTCGATGGCCTCGAAGAGGCCCAGCGTTGCTTTGGCTTTGTCGATTGTAGTCGACTGATAAGACTTAACGATGCTTTCGCACGCTTTGACCATCGTTTCGTTGAAGGAGGGGACATGGGCGATGACAGGGTCTGACATTCAGGAAGTATGGTGGTGCGGTTCGATGTGTCAAACGTCGAGCTCAAGGATGATATCGTAGATGGGAGGTACGACAATAGTAAACGAAATAAGGTAACTGTCGGACGCGAACGAGTCGCTATCAGCTACCAACGAACACGGAAGAAACGAGAAACGAACCTGGCAGGTGACGGACGAGAGTGAGGAGCGCGGCGCATCCGTGGTTCGACTCTCGGTCCTATATACACCTGCCACAGAAGACTCCCGATTAGGTGCGCCCACTGCTGACACTTCAGCAACGCACCTTCTCGTTCTGGTGGTTCGCGATCGTCCGCATATGGACTCATCCCGACGCGGCGGGGGAACGGGAAGCGCGGCGCTTCAAACCCGAAAAGGAAAGGGGCGGCTTAGCCGCTGCCACGTTGTCGGACGCCGATTAGACCTGTGTAAACTCATTTAAACCCCGAATAAACGTAACTTCGAGGGTCGCTTGAAACTGCTGGAGCTGGTTGTTCGACTCGCGCGAGCCGCACTGCTTAAAGCACTATCCGTCGTGGCGAAAATTTAGCTACAAAGCGCCGTTTAGTTGAAAAATTTTGGCACCTTTTTCTCTTATGCTGTCCAGAAATCCGCGCAAAAACGGCACAGAACGCCAAATCCTTCTCGGAATCCGCGCATGACGACCAAAAACTGTCCGCGCATCAACTCCCAAAATTTGGGTCAATTCCGACAAGGTTCTACGGGCGCTTTCGGGGGTCCTGATATTCCGCATGTCACATAAGTGGGAGGGGAACTGTATAACACAGATCGGAACTGAGTTGATGGTATTGCGCCCCAAAGACGTGTAGTTGCGAGGAACGGCACCATATGCTTCATCACAGCATTGTCATTGCAAAGCAATTCGAAAGCAGTGAAAATGAACATATGATCCAGACATAGGAATGCGTAACCCCACTGTCCGAAAGTGCATCTGTCAATCCTGGTCCGGCAAGTACCAACATAGTCAATGCATATGATTGCGGAAAGCGTCGTCAGATAAGGAAGAGAAAAGGCATGACTATAGGTATAGCATACAAAGCAACTGCACAATATAGGGTCGAACGACAGGGCACAATAGCGAGAGGTGCTTATGCAGTCCTATACCGATGTCAGAAAGGCCTATACAGATGAAGCGGGATAAAGACATACTTCTTGTGCGCCGCCTTGAGGTGTGCGGCCTTCTCCTTCTTCTCGGCGACACGCTTGGCGAGCATGGCACTGCAAATTTGGGACGGTAAATATCTCAAACAACTTCAGACGTCTGGTATACACGTACTCGTACTCTGTCTTCTGCTCCTTCTGGCGCTCGATCCGGCGGCGCTTGAGAGACCGAAGGTGGCGGCGGCGCTGGAGGCGCAGGGGAGTAACCAATCGCTGGATTTTGGGCCTATGACAAAATGAGTATACAAAAACAAACACGCAGGATACGAGACTCACGCCTTGGTGTAGGGCTTAGCATTCTCCTTCTTGGCACTCTTAACTTCCCGACGAACGACGTATTTCCTAACATCGTCCTCCTTGGAAAGGTTGAAGAAGCGCCTGATCTTGGTCGCCCTCTTGGGACCGAGACGCTTGGGGAGGACGGTGTCGGTCAATCCGGGGATCTCAGACTCGCCCTGCTTCACGATGACGACCGAGAGGACAGCGATATCGGGGCCGACGATGCAGCCGCGAACGGACTTGCGCTTGCGCTCGCCGGTACGGCGGGCACGGTAGCAAGAGTGACCGTCAGAGAGGAGGAGGCTGACACGGTGGGGGACAAGAACACCCTGCTTCATGGGGAAACCCTGCTTGTCGTTACCGCCAGTGATACGGAAGACATAGCCCTTCCACTCGTCCCCTAGAGAGTCGGCAGGTACCTCCTGAGCGATCTTCTTGTCGTAGAAGATACGGCTAACAAAGACAAAGGTCGGGATTACAATTCATGTCGAAACCGCAAGTATTGTGGCGTACGTACTAGTACCTCTCCTGGTCAAAGTCCAAGAGCTTTTGAGCCCCAGTTGCGGGGTCTGTACGCCATAACGTTCAAATCACGATACCGAAGCTCAGAGTGCGTCAGACTCACTGGCGATATTGATCTTCATACTGAACACCCAGAAAGAGACAATCCCAAAAGCAAAGTCAGAATTTTTCGCAGCAAGTTTCCAGGGAGTTATATGAACCTTTAGATGGTCGGTGGGCCTGTCTCCGTCGGCGGCAACGACGTCGGCGAGTCTTGAATTTGAGGTCGGTAGGCCTTTCACGCGTGGACCAAACAGGAACAATCGAACAATACCTGTGGCTGGATAAGGTTTGGTCCTGTACAGCTTGCGTAAGCCACATCCGGAAATGGCACGTGGCGCCAATATTCTAGCTGCACACCGAGCCCAACGGCACAGACGACGACAAGACCTCAAGACTTCCCCCGCCGCCGCAAAATTTGTGCGTAAATTATGCTAGTCCGTATGGCGTCCTGCTGACCCTGCATTTTAGAGCCAACATGGGTCGCATGCACGCTCCCGGAAAGGGCATTTGTATGTTTTAACTTTTGGTCGCATGTAAAGCACGCAGGCTGAGAATACTGCCACTCGTTCAGCGTCCTCTGCCCTCCCTTACCGCCGCACCCCCCCTTCATGGCTCAAGACCTCCCCTGAGGACGTTGTTGACCACATTGCCAAGTTGGCGCGCAAGGGTCTCACACCCTCCCAGATCGGTGTTACCCTCCGTGATTCGCATGGTATCCCCCAAGTGCGCTTCGTCACTGGTAACAAGATCCTCCGTATCTTGAAGACCAACGGTGCGTAGTGCTATTGTCAGTTTCGTGACATATCCTCATAAATCTATTCTGCATGGATAGGTCTTGCCCCTCAGATCCCTGAGGATCTCTGGCACTTGGTCAAGAAGGCGGTTGCTGTCCGCAAGCACCTCGAGACCAACCGCAAGGACAAGGACTCGAAGTTCCGCCTCATTCTCATCGAGTCCCGTATCCACCGTCTTGCCCGTTACTACAAGACAAAGCAGCAGATCCCGCCAACGTTCAAATACGACTCGGCGACTGCTTCCACCCTCATTGCATGAGTGGTTGTGCTATACAGGTATACAGGGACAGCGAGGGGACGTCCTGGGTTTTATTATCCTTGACGCTATGCTGGAGAGTCGAGAGTTTTCCTATGTTTTCGCATCTTTCGTTTCATGACATCGCTCCAATGCAAAACTAGGTGTATATGCAGTGTCCCGTCTGCCATGACTCGAATGCGCCATGTCCATCCTCGCTCTCACTGTGCGATGTGTTCATGGTCTGAACAGCTGAGTGTTGTTATTTTGAATATCTGTGTGCACGCGGCTGTATGTTGAACTTCGCTCGATCTCAAAGTGCAGGAGATCTCGCTTGGACCAAATTTCTGGTATCGACTTAAACCTAAATGTTTTCAATGTCTACTCTGCTTCAGGCGTTAGACGTATAGGTTTTTCATATGTCAGGGTCATTGAAGCGGAGCAGATGCGCTTCATCTGACTTGTTATTGGCGTGTACCTGAATCGGAGCGTTGTGCTAGAGAATCGGCTGATTGTCAACCTGATAAAACGGTCGCTGCTAGAAGCTCGTTCAAAGACCTTCTGCGGATCTGATACAGGGCACAGCGAACGATTGCAATTGTAAGGTCGAAAATGTGCATGGTTTCATATGAGATGTCACTAATTCTTGTCATACTTTGACATATGTGCTATCGATTAAGGGTCACAGGTGCGCAGGACGTCCTTGAAGTCGCATTTGTGATATCTTTTTGAACTCTTCCAAGGCTAATACGTCCTCTTCGTTCTCGAGCACAAGTCCTTCGAGCTTGGCCGCAGCCTCAAAGGCGGCGATAAACTCGTCCGCTATGCTAGGACTCATATCTTGCTGCAGCTTTTTCAGAGGCTCCCATGTAGCTCCTTCTTTGGGATAACTGGGTGCTGCCAGTCTGAATCATCTCACCTATGTCTAGGGATTGCCCACGCACCTTTGCCATTCAACAAGATACAACACCTCTTTTGTTGTTGGGTCGGTTGCTGAATCATAAGAGAGACGGCCGACAAATCTCTCCGGAGCCCATGATATAACCTCGCAATCTGGTCTGGCGCAAATCCCGGCATATTCAGGTACGCGATCCAACTCACGGTATGAGTCTGAAACTCGTGTGACGTCACTGAAGTAACTCTAGCACGAAGATCATACATACCGGTTAGATTTCTATGCACAATGATGTCAATGAATGCAGCGCTCCGAGAATAGGAAGCAGACAAACTTGGACTGTAAACATGGTGGACAGATCCACTCAACGCCTTCTTGTAAACACTCGTCGGTAGGCTTGACGCCTACACACCCGTAGTGGAACCATGAGAAGCATCTGGATGCAACATTACGAGTGCTTTAGTAGCGCGGCAAGGCACGTAAATGATGACCACGAACTTATCGCATCCAATGGTCTATGAAAGAGGTAGTAGGTTGAGCATCGAAGGAAAGTTACTGCCATGAGCGAGCAGACATGTCCAACTCACATGAAGATCTATGTCAGCTTTCTGCTGTTTAGGAGGCCAGGTGTAAGGTCCTGGATAGCCTTTGACTACCAAAGTGGGAGACCAAAAATCCACCGGCGAGGTGGCGACACCATATGAACTGCTAAGCACTTGTGAAAGAGATGTGTTCGCATAGTTATGGCGTCGTTCAGAGGATCCAGAGATAGTGCTTGACTGAGTCTTGCGCTTCTTTCGGGTGGAGGAACGCGCTGACAACTGCGCCTCCGTCGCCTTCCTGGTCCTCCTGCGGATGCGTTTGCCAGACACACTGATTGATTCAAGGGAGCCGTCAGCGCGAACAGTTGATCCATGTTGCGAAAAATCTGATTCTGAGATTAGGTCAGATAAAACGGACGGTGACCGTTCTAGGTCTAGGCCACTGAGAGCTGCAAAGCTAATAAGTACTAGATTATAAGACGGGAGATGTGAAGCATTCACCAAATACAGCATGCGGCGGAGAACGCGGGATATCGGAAGAAGAGATATCAAGCTCGTCTGGCATAGAGGTGCTGTCGGGATTATATGAAGGTACTGATGAATCGGAGAGCCGAGTTTCCGGGAGTTGATGTTCAGAGATACGTGGTGAAAAGAGATCATACACTGTACTGTGCGACGCAGCTTCGGACAGCCTTTCGCTGGAAGTGCCGGTTGCTTCCTGTGATGCGTTGGACAGAACCCCTCCCGCAAGTGGAACTGAGGCTGCACGACGTGCAGAAGCTGCCTCGCTCTCTGCGGAGGTTGGAGACATCGAAGTAGACCGTCCGAGTAGGTGGAACGACGTGTTGACAGGTATATTTGAGTCCACATTGTGATCAGAGAGTGCAGTTCTCGCGATTGTCGTATCTTCCGCGGAGCATAACACTTGGGGCGTAAGGGATTCATGTCGTTGTTGATCAAGGGCAAGGGAGGCGGACCGTGTGTCACTGTGCTCTTCTGTAGGTAGAGTTGCCGCCTTTGTCAAGGTGGGTTGCTGTACGACAGGCGACTGATGTGGCGGAGAGATAGGTAAGTCCTGTGGGGGCGATGACCGTTCCTCTTCAATGGCATCATCAAGAACAGGGTTGTCAAAAGTCAATGGGGTGGTGACCTGCTCGAATGGTTGTGAGTCGGATATATAAGGTGAGTGCAGTATCATCGACAAGTCCATGGGAGATACAGCCCATGAGTTTCCAGAATTCTGGGAAGACGATGCAAGACGTTCAGAGTCTGGAGGCAAAGATTCATCTAGCTGAGGTGCGTCGGAAATATTTGAATTCAGCGTCGGCGTCGAGGATCCTGTAGTTCCAGATGTGTCTGGCTCGAGATCGTCAAGGTGCAGACCTGTTTGTTCGTAGGTGTGAGAACATTGTGGGTCATGCAGCTCACGACTCTCGTTAGAGCCTGGCAACGTGCGGTTTAGAAGTCTGCGCAGATCGTCCACTGTTCCGCCATCTATTTTGTCGTGAGGCATGAACATCAGTCTGCTGCAGAAATGACGGACCTGGGGAAGTAGACCGAGACGATAGAGGGCTCATTTCAGAATCAGATTCAGCTGACCACTCTGCTGGACGTAGAGGTTCTGACTCCTCTCGAGGAGTGCAGTAATATGAGGTTTCTGACAATGGGTATGGATCATACATTCACACTAGTATGGGCAGGATTACGTACGGATAGGTGATAGGTCTTGTGCGGGGGGCTGGGAGGCCCTTGATTCAAGTGGCGCAGATGGACCAACACCGGCGTCTACACATGAGGTACCGACCGACGAATCCGCATAACATGGTGCAGGAACGTACGGATAATGAGGCTGTGGCTCGATAGACATGTCACAAGCCGCATCATCTGAGCCCTGCGCGGGGAACAGAGGCGAGTGTAGGGCGTTATCTGCGGGCCCAAATCCCGGTGACGACAAGACGAGCTTGAAACAGAGATATACGGACCTCTATGTTTCGAAGTATTGGCACGTATTGTCTCGATCTCACAGCGAAGTTCTTTGAACTCTGTTTCGTACAATTGGGATTAGCGTGTAGCTCAAGGTCAATTTGCGGCGCGCACCTTTCGCGTTGGTCGCCTGCATATCCTTCAGCAGTTCGGTGAACGCGTCAAACCTGAGCTCTAATGAACGTAAGAGGCTAGAAGACGCTGCCTCTGAAGCATCTTGAGATGCTCGAGTGATACCCTCAGCTAAGGAACGCTCCATTCGGTCCATGCGACGACCTAAGTCATCCATTGTACCAGATAGATTTTCGTAAATAATTTTCAGGTGTCCATGAAGCGCATCGTCGGACTCTAAGCTTTGTTTGGATGCGGACGCAACATCTTCAGACTGTTGCTCGCGGCTTTGCCGAACCTCCTTGCGCATTTCGTCCAGCGAGATCGCGTTACACGTTTGCAGCTCGTGAGACATTTGAACACGAAGATTCTCTTCAACGAGTGCGCAGCGAGCTGCGACACGATGGTCTATCGTCGCCAGTAAATCGACACCGGTATGAAATGTACGTTGAATGCCTCCAACAGGGGGTGGCACAGGGTTCACCCCGTTGGGTGTGGCTCCGGGATATTGCCAGGGATATAAGTGAGACATAATATCTTCAAGAAGAAATATATGAGAACAGACGAGTTATTACTATGTAGATGGGAGGTGGGAGGTGACAGTAAAGTTCAACCACATCGCGACAGATTCATGGGCGCCAACAAGCGCGACCGTGTAAGCGCGCGATGCTGACGCTTTGCGGATGCAATTTCAAGCAACTTAGAGCAAGCATGAGGTCACTCGTTCAATATGTTGACTACTCGACGGCGAGATGATTGAATAACGGAGAATACGATACGTTGAGGCCTACAAACGGACAACTATCATGATACAGCTAACTACAGAGTTCATGTCTCGTGCACTCTCAGCCTACTTTACTGTTCCTTCGCCTTGATCTTCAGAATTGACTGTCCGTACACCAAGTCATCCACTTCATCCTTCTTCCCCAGTAGCTTCAAGAAAACTCCCCAGACGGGAGTCAATAATGGAACGAACATCGCGACGCGTTGTTGATACGCCCTGTATGCTACCGGATATTTCGATAAGCTGATGGACTCCGTATATATTGTCGAAGAGAAGAACAGAGAGCACAGGACGATAGCGGGAGTCAAAGGCCAGATAGGTGTGACGGAAGACAGAGACAGCGGCGAAAGACGCGGAGACTCGGCAGCCAGGATCGGGAAGAGGGTGATGATAACCTGCATAAATCACTCAGTTTATGCGTGTGACATTGATAACAGCCTGCTCACCCAAAAAGACTGCTCGCACAAGAAGTTTGGATGGCGTGACCAAGCCCATAGGCCTTTGGTAACGAATCCGCGCTTTGCGTCAGCGGCTGTCCAGTTCAAATTTGCGAAGGGCCAGTCATTTGTTTCAGTCATTCCTGTGTGCTTGAACGTCTGGAACGAGTATTGCTGATTATCCGCCGTAAACTCAACAGCAAGGTCGATGAGAGCCAGAGTAGCGAGTATATAGTCTGAAGCACCGAGTCGGGATGGGTTTTGGAATGCTGCAATGTACGTCGGTAGACCCAACAGGAACAAGATGACATTCTGGATGGCGGCTGAACAGAGCGTCTCGATGAGAAGGATATCACTGAAAGAATTGTCATCGACATACCAATGAAGGTCAAGTTGAGAACGTGGAAGAACCAGGTGGGAACCTTCTGACGCAAAACCGCCCACCGATAGTCTTCGTCTTGCCTTCGATAAAACGGTGAGCTATATCTTACATTAGAGTGGTACCGCTTACAGGTTGAAGAGTCCGCGTCTCCAAGTATTGTAAGAGAGCCTAGAAACCATTATGAGTGGGAACAAGGGCTTGTACGTGGAAACAAAGTAACCTGAACATCCAAAGTATCTGTGGTAGTGTCAACTCTCAGCGGTGTGTGAATACCAAAAAGCACTCACCGTCAGGCCTAGCATCAACAGCGCCCTGGAATTGTAATTTGCAGCGACATCTTGCAAAACCTCTTTGGGGGTGTATGGGAATAAAGGCAGAGGGGACGTATGGGGCCAAAGCGGTAACAACGCGAAGTAGGCGGTGTATATAGTAGGCATGAAGGTCCAGATCCTATCCACTTGCGACACGTTTCCTGTGGCAAGCGACAGGAGGTAACAAGACACAGTCGTGTAGAAACATATCTTGACGGGCCATTGGAGCGACGGTGGGATTCCGTCGAGAACGTCCTGGACGATAGCAAGTGGCATGGTGTCGAATGCCAGGAACTACGATCTATACCAACACCTACGTTACGATACTCTGAAACATACATTTCAAGGCATAATAAATACCTGGAGATGTTTGGCTGCTTTCCGCACTGTACTCGAAGTCGTGATGGTGGTGGTAACAGAGGAGGCGGATGTGGGAGTCGAAGCCTGCGGGTCGGTCGCGTCACGTCTGGCGTGGGCATCGATCGACGCGTGCAAGCGCGCGTGTCGCTTTGCCTCATACGTGCCACGTGATTTCTGTTTGGTCCGGTTTGTCGTCAGTGCTGCCTCAGCGCTACTCCTGCTCTGCGTCTTCCACCTCAGGCCTCATTCTTCGACCGTTGCACTCACTACTCGCCATGTCGACATCCGTGCTTGTCTCAACTTTTGCGCCTTTCCCTACGCTGAGTCTGTCAGCCTCGTCTGACACCACTTTTGCGGACCTCTATGACCTTCTCGTCGAACGGTACCCTGATCTTCCTCACAATGACTCCGAGAACTTCGACCTTGTTCTATCTCCCCATTCTGGACCGATACCCTCCCCAGAGGATCCTCTGTCAACTCTTCTAAATGATGACGAACAAGGCTTAGTGACCTTGCGTCTTCTTCCAAGGCTGCGCGGTGGGAAGGGAGGTTTCGGTTCCCAGCTGCGTGCCGCTGGTGGTCGCATGAGCAGTCAGAAGACAAGCAACAACGACTCATGCAGAGACCTCAGTGGTCGTCGTCTTAGCACTATCAAAGAAGCGAAGAGGTATGTCACGCTGAGTGTCATTATCGCTACTTAGCTGACATTTGTAATTTAGACTTGCAGACTACATTGAGAACGAGCCGGCCCGTAAGAAGGCCCAGCAGGAAGCACAAAGAGCTAAACTCGAGGCTCTAGAGAAGAAGTTGGGAATAGACAAGTCTACAGGCTCCTCTGACCCTCTTCCTCCTAGAAAGCATCGGTTGGACGACACTGACTATCTGGAGGAGAGCAAGGAAATCGTAGACAACGTCAGAAGCGCAGTCTCAGCTGGTATGTCTATCATTCAACTTTGTCCATCCGCGTTCTAACACCTCTTCTTAGGCTTGCTCAAAAAGAAGAAAAAAGCTAAGACGTCACCAAGTCCACCAGCTGCATCCGGCTCAGGTGCTAGCAAAGCTTCGCCTAGTGTCACAGTCGCGGCAGCAGTGTCTGGCCTCGCGGAGAAGGTCTTAAATGCGCCTATGACTGCCCCTATCGCGGTGGTAGCTTCAGCGGCCACCGGACTAGCTGCTGCATGAGACACCCGACATCATGTATCGTTGAGTGTAAATTGGACGTTATCATATCGACTTCGGACAGGGCGTCGTGTAAATAAGTAACTGTAATGCATATCTCACTTCCACGCTTAAAGCTCGTTTGCGCTTCTGTATTCATGCTCATTACATAGACCGCATAGCGCGTCATCTGCGTAGTATGTAACCTCTACAGCAAGAATTTAAAATACAAGCAGCTGTGTTCCGTAACCATACAAGATATCCGAGCAAAGAGCTTAATGCGACAGCAATGCACTACGGGGTGCTTTTGGGTATGTATGACAAGCTGTGTCAAGAAAAACCCTGCAATTCTCTAGTGCTGGACATCAGGGCGGAGGGATCGGACGACCTTGCCTATGATTCGAGGCAAATTATCAGTAACAGAGGCTGGGAAGTGGCGAGATTGACACATACCTG
The DNA here is from genome assembly GCA_011032875.1 of Phlebia tremellosa. NCBI lineage: Eukaryota > Fungi > Basidiomycota > Agaricomycetes > Polyporales > Meruliaceae > Phlebia > Phlebia tremellosa. The sequence goes on along the minus strand of JAAIFI010000071.1, from coordinate 99,572 downwards.
CACGCCAGATCTCCTGCTCGTCAATCTCCTTCAGCTCCTTAGCAAGGTCTTGGCGATAGGTGGAACGGCCGTTGAACTCGAGAGATTTCCGGGTCTCGGTGCCGTTCTTCACGCTCTCGTAGAGCTTCTCGAAGACAGGAGTGTTTGTCTTCTCAAAGATAGGAGCCCAGTCAAGAGCACCGCGACGTGCGGTGGTTGAGCACGCGTTGTACATGTAGTCCATACTGAAGTCAAGTTAAGTTATATAGTATCAATGAGCGTTTGCAGAACCTACCCGTATTGACCAATCAGGGGGTACAATGATTGGGTCGCTTCCTCCACGGTTTCGTTGAAGGCTTCTGACGGAGTGTGTCCGTTGGCGCGGAGAACCTTGTACTGGGCCAAGAAGAGGCCCTGGATGGCTCCCATCAACTAGAGTAAAATGACAATCAGAACCAGCAGCAAAGTCATCGTATGAGCTTTTACGTACAACACCACGCTCGCCGTAGAGATCAGAGTAAACCTCTTTCTGGAAGGTAGTTTCGTACATGTACCCGGAGCCAATGGCGACACCGAGAGCGACAGCCTTCTCCTTGGCCTTGCCGGTAACATCTTGCCAGACAGCAATACTGGAGTTAATGCCGCGGCCCTCCTTGAACAGCGTGCGGACAGTGCGGCCGGAGCCCTTCGGGGCGACAAGGATCACGTCGACATCAGGCGGGGGAATGACATGTGTGTCGTCCTTGTACACAATAGAGAAGCCATGTGAGAAGTACAGGGTCTTGCCCTTCGTGATCAGGGGCGCTACCTGCGGCCAGGTCTGCGACTGGGCAGCATCAGAAAGGAGGTTCATGATGATAGTTCCGCGCTTGATGGCTTCTTCGATGGGGAAGAGGGTCTCGCCGGGAACCTGAGTAAGGTGGACTCGTAAGAAGGGTGAAGCACATCAACCGAGATATGACTCACCCAACCGTCCTCGATGGCCTGTTTCCACGATTCGCCGTTTTCACGCACACCGACGATGACATTCAGACCGTTGTCACGAGCGTTAAGGCCCTGACCATGACCTTGGGAACCATAGCCAATGAGGGCGAGGGTGTCGTCCTTGAAGTAGTCTTGGAGCTTGGACAGAGGCCAGTCACTTCGCTCGTAGACAACCTCTTTTGTGCCCGCAAAGTCAAGGGTCTTTACTCCACGAGTCGTGCACTATTGACAGGAACGGGTGAGTCAAGATATTTACTCGAAGAATGACTCGACCAACTTGAACAGCAGGTGCTCTTGTCGCAGCAGCAACAGTGTTGCGCGCAAGGAGGGAATACGACGCAACCTGCGTCTTGGCTACAACGTTCGCGACGTTGCGCGGTGCACGACGAGCGACAGCACGGAGAGCCTGAGCAGAGCGAGACGCGAAGGACATGGTTGTTGGTGAGAGGAAGACTTGGGGTGACTCGAACTCTTAAGTTCGTGACTGGTTCGCAAAACACCGGCTTCGCTTGATGCAATCGCCGAGAAAGGAAGGTGAAGCCATTTATCCGACGAATCCCGATCGTCGAGTCAGTCTCAGTTTCGCGATCTGAGCGCGATGATTCTGCATATGATGTGGTGCAAGAAGTAGGACTAATCCCTGTTGAACATTGGTGGCCTGGTCACAGAACAAATCTCGTCCACCAACTTCTGAATCGAGGCGGGTTGCGTGGATAACAGGCGTTACAGACGGAAGACTGAATGTACCTGCCGAGGTTACACCATGTAAACCACAATGCTGGCAAGACGACGCTGTTTCGTCTTGTCTCGTGCAGAAACGGACATAATATACAATCAGTGGCGCATATGACCAGCGATGATCCCGGTCAAGCTAGAATCGAATCACGATCAGGCTGCATCCAAAGGAGGAAAAGCTGGCGCTTTAGAAAATAACAGGTACAAACAAACCGCAATGCACCTGCGGCGCGGATATAAAATACTGAGCTAGGATATCTTGAATGCGCTAAGTACAATGCAAACGGGCAGAACATTGGTAACCCACAATCGTGATAAAGTCACCTTAAACCTCCCTATCGTCCCTCCTCCTTGATCCGCACCTGCCGCTTGGGTATTTTGCCTCCACCGCTCTGAGGGGCCGTCTTCATGCTCACTTCAGTTGTTGCGGGTAATTTCTGAACCTGCTGAGGGTATAAAAGCAGCAGTTTTGCTAGATACGCGCCAATTCGGGCAGAAAACGCAATGACTGTCGCGAATGCGACCGCTACGAACAAGAAGGAGTATAGAGGGTAGAGGGCGTGCATGAGCAGGACGAGGGCGTTATACGGGGTATATATGAATATGTTCATAACTAGGTTGATGAATAAGAAGGCGGGGGACAGAAGGTAGAGTATCGGCGACGAGAGGGCGACGAAGATAAACCCAATCGGTTTGAACACGGTGTTCGTGAGCCATGCGATCAATATGGACACATGGGAGAGCGCGGATACGCATATGGTTAGGAATCTTGACGCGACTTCGAGAAAGTAGAAAATAGGTGGCTGGGAAGCTGCGGTGCTAGCAGTTGGGCTCGCCATGTCAAGCAGAGTCGCCGTCGTAGACATGTCAACTGCAACGAGGCACCTGAATCTTGAGTCCGCAGACTACAGTATTTGTCGATTGTGTCCTGCCACCTCATTAAAATTAGCAGTAAGCCCTTGTGTGTATTGCGTATAGTACTCACCTCGATGGTTGTGTCCCAGGTTAAAGAGTGCTTCAATGCAGAGTCGTCGGTAATTGCTAAGATCTAGATCTAGGGCGCTTCCACAAATACGCAAGCATATGATAAGCGCTTAAATGCTTAGTCGATCTACTACCTCGACCGAAAACATGGCAGAACAACCTATAATCCTCCCAATCGCGACAGTTCAGGATGGGTTTCAATCAATCATTGACGATGTATTTAATGGCCTCGTCCCTGAAGATAAGTTCTGGCTTTCTTGCTACAAGACCGGAGAGCAATCGGTGCACGGAAAAGTCCACCTCTCGCTTAACGAACGAGACCGCAACTTAGTGGATTATGAAGGGCAAGGAGGCGTTCAATTTGCGAAGGAAACAGGGGTAAGTTATTCTTCAATTCAGTTACCTTTGATTTACGCGTTCAGTTAAAGCACGTTGCAATTCGATAGGACAACTACACTGCGACCTGTACTAGCCTCGGAATATTGCAAACTCCTCTATCCGTCCCGGTGAACACATATTCAGACTTCCTCAAGAAGAGTCAGCAAACTTCAGTGCGTGATACCTTTACACTTTTCTTCCCAGCCTCTTACTTTGTACGTAGTATCGGGCGATCTCCGCCTTTGACATCGCTCCTGACGGTTCCCAATTTGCCGCCGGTCATGGAGACGGATCCATCTGCATAGTTCCAACTGCAAGCAGAAAGGTCATTGCTACAGCAATCAGCAAGCCACACCTGAGCACTGTCACCTCCATCCAATTCTTCCCTTCGTCCCGTGTCGTCCTTACGGCAGGTGTGGATTTTTCGTTAGCTATTCTATCAGCGGATCCCTCGACTTCTTCAGGGCAAGCTGCAGACACGCCGACGCGCATAACGCCCGTGCGGACGCTCAAAGGACACTCCCGAGCTGTCACATCCACCGCAATCATCTCTCGCGGACGTACCATCCTTTCCGGCTCAAAGGATGGCACGGTCAGGATTTGGGACGTCTCATCAGGAGATCAGATTCGTACCATGGGCACGACAAAGTTTGCAGGTGTCCTCAGTATGAGCGCTGGCGAGAGGAGCGCAGCCGTTTTCACGCAGTCTCCAGACGGAGAATCAAGCGGCGCACCTGTATCCGTGGATTCTCGAGAGGTCGACACTGCAGACAAAATTGTCTTCTGTGGCTTGTCGGACGGAAGCTTCGAGGCCTTCGACTTAAACACCAAGCTTTCCGTATTCCGTTCCGCTACCGAATCAAACTCGTCTGCGCTGCATTCAATTGCATATTCTGCAGAGCATAATATGCTCACGACGGGATCCGCCAAAGGGCTTATTCGGGTGTACGACACGCGCTCTTTGTCTCGCCCATTGGTATCCTTCGCGAGGAACGGTGCCAGTATCGAAGATATTGCCTTCACCTCGTTGGATGGGGGAGCGGAAGTGGGCTTGGCTATCGCGACAGAGGATGGGCTGCCCTATACTGCACATGTGCGACCAGAAGGACCATCTGTACGCTCCGAGCTCACCGGCTCTGATTGCGACCCCATCCGCTGTATTCGTGTTCGCTCGGCGACGGGGGAAATTTGGACAGCTGGGGACGATGGTATTGTCAGGAAGTATGACAGCCCGAGGTCTCGATCTTAGTCCGTAGTGACACACTCAACATACACCGTGCACATCTGGCGTGAGGTGAGGTGATCACGTTAACTGTGGGTACAGGTCGTGTACATGTAAGAATCATAACGTCAAATATAACCTCGTACACCATGCTGGCTGCCTCAGAGACTGCTCCAGGTACAGGTTCTTTGACCTTTGAGATAGGGATCTGCGTATGTATACGAACTATTACGAGCTCCGGTACGAGTCCATCGGGGGATCTGAACGACTGAGCACCTGAGATGGCAGAGATGGATACGTAGTACAGCCGCGCCATTCTCCCGCTAAGTTCGAAGCCAACCGACATTTAAGGTCGTACCAGGGTGCACTAAAGCGACAACGCTCAACACTTAGGTGCTCCAGAGTCGAGGTCGTACTCCGGGTGGTGAAAAACTGTTCAAAAGCTGGTTGATCCACATAGCAGTCCAAGATGCTGATAGAACGTAGTTTGGAGCAGAAAGTCTTGCTCTGACCTGCTCTGGCGAGCTCGTCCCACACTGGGTCTGATCTCTTGCAACCTGATATTGCTAGAGCTGTGATAGTGGGAGCGGCTTCGAGAAGGCGTACGAGGTGCTGAGGATTGAACGTTACGTTGAAAGCATCTTCGACGGAGATAGAGTGAAGGTCCAACAGTGGCGATTGCGAGAGGAGAGATGCGAAGTCGATCGGTAACGTTGCGCTCGGGATAAATTCGATAGAGACGGGCCAAGACTTCGACCCTACTAGAGCATGAAGACCTCCACCACATATCATAAGACTTTGTGCCCGCGTGATGCACTTCAGTATCTTCACCAGTACGGCTTGCCTAGTAGAATCGGCGTGAGACCAAGTGTTCTCTAGATTGCCGATAATTTGAATTGAAATTTCCAAATCCTGTTCAATGTTCAGCATCGACAGGACATAGCCGCACCAAAAGAAAGACAGCCGAAGTATGAGACGACGTAAATTCGGCATTGCGACAGGGAAAGTAATCGGCGGCGGACGAAGATTGGGGACGTCACAGTCCTCGAGGGAGAGTGTGTGTAGTTCCGTGCAGTCTTGAAGGGCGTTTGCCAAGTTGCAGTCCACGAGTGAGTTCGCGTGCAGCCAGCCCGTAGGAACATAATGCTCGGTGCCCCGGATGCGCAACTCCCTCAGACTTGACCTGTAATTCTCGCGTGTCCAAGGGAGTTGACAACCTTCCATCTGCAAAGTATGTAGATTGGGACATATACCCTGAAAAAGAGGAGGGAGTATGCAAGGATGTATCGCTGAACTTGGTCTGTGCAGGATAAGTGTCCGTAAGACTGGCGCGGGGAGATTCCTCATCCAGATCGTTGAGATGGGACACAGCGTGGTCGCCAAATCGAATGTGACGTTGAGATAGACCAACCGGGGGAAGAAGACTTCACATTTACGCAAGTTAGACCACAATCTTCCGGAGGGGTATTCATATGGAGGGAAGGTGACTTGGAGGGAGACTTGTGCTGCCCGTGTGCGTAAGATCACGGTATCCATTAGGTCCGGGTGAATACCCTCCTGCGGTATGGTGACGAATGTCCAACAGAAAGGGTATGTCAAAGCCACACTTCGAAAGCGGAAGCATGTGTGTGTCGTGGCCAGGAGGCTGGGAAGACCTCCTCGGGTAGCCACAGCAAGAAATATCCCGCACAGGACCTCGTCGGGAAGCGTGTTGATTGGGAGGCCAGAATTGCGATGTGACCGAATAGGCACCACATCAGAGAGCAGTTCTCCCACTCTCCGTTCTACATTATCCGCATGCATCTCGAGAGAATCCATATACTCTGCTGTGGCGTCAGGATCCCTCGAGTTCATCCTACTACAGATTGTATCAGTTGACAGTTTCCCCTGACTCTGAGAGTTCGCGAGACGTACCTTTGAGTCGCAACTTGCGTGCCGGGGTTGAAAACCTCCTTATAGAGGTCGGTCGTGGAACGCAGTGACCGCAGAGCATTCAAAGCCGTCGGCATCTCCAATCACGCCCAGCTATCTCTGAGAAGCCTATTGGCTCGGGTCGTTCAAGTGGGAAACCTCGAGTAACTCTACAAATGCATATGAAATAAGTGTAAGCGCAGTGTTCTAAGGTCAAATCAGTACGAGACGAATCAAACTTGCCTCCTGACCGGTGTGGTTAGAGGGTTAGGAAGAAAAGCATGGGTCACGGCAGTCATCTATATCAACCCTTAGCTCAACACGAGGCAGTTAGCACTAAGGTTTGCCAACAGGGACTGCGCGGTTATCCACCAGCGGAGCTCCATACGCAGGAGCGCGCCATTTATCAAGGAAGTCCTCACTTCCAGAAAGGACTGATGTAAATCACGCCGCACCGCCAGAGACGGTACAGATAGTGACACCCTGCGTACTTCGCTGGAATATGTCTCACCTATTTCAACTGTTGTACCCGCAGTGTGAGTTCCTGGAAGTTGTGAGCGACACCGGCAATAGGTCGGGGCGAAGCCGGAGGCAAAGTCTTGAATGCTCACTTCTTGCTTTTCTGACAGTTATAATTTATGACAAAGAGCGAATGAGATATGACATGCAGACCATATGCATATGTTAGGTACACGCCCGCATCACCCGTAAGTTCCGCGAACGCATCCTGAGATGGATGCTGATAGTAAGCATCATCTATAATCCCGTGAGCTTTATGCATTTTCCTGCGTCAATGGGGACCCACTGCTTTCGATGGTTTCTCGTGTGCACCAGATGCAGGCGTGCTGCCGGTCCTTGATCTGACCCCGGTGAAGCGGAGAGTAGACACACGCCCCACGAAAGGGACAAGGCAATCTCGAGTGACTCGTAATTCCGAACTGGACGGATGGGGACCTCAGCGAGTGATCATCTTTCACACCTAACAGAAAGATCATGAGAGGCGGTGGGGTGTCGATGTGGGGCAGTACTCGCAAATGTACTCAACTTTTGACCCAAGACACGAAGAAAAGTCAAAGGAAGGCTATTGGATACATCATAAAAGTACAATGATACTTTACCATTCCATACCACTTTATATACGGCAAGGGATGCCACTGAAATGGCTAAGACAGGCCAAGTGCTGGGTGATCGCGGTGATCGGGGTCCGGGAGCGGTGCTACACGGGGTCCCAGATTAGTAGTTTGTTGAGCAAACGGCGAGTGGGCGTTCTTACCTTGGATAACAGCGACAAATCTTGCCTTTCATTGTCGCCATCGCCGCCATCGTCTGGTCGTCTCCCGCCATGACCCATATCCTCGCTCCTCACCACCAGGATCCCGCTCTGGCGGCATCGTTCCAGCCAGCAATGCAGATCGACCCCAATCAACCACCGCCGATGCAGCCGCCAGTCCCGCAGCAACAGCAGCCCCAGACACCTGGCCCGCCCAGAAAGCGAAAGAAAGCAGACCCGGAGAGCGGGGAGCCGCCGCACCCAGCAGAGCCGCGACGGTTAAGAAGGTCTCATGAAGCATGCGCGAGGTGCAGGAGTAAGAAAATTAAGGCAAGTCCCGTCGGGCGACACCGACGGCAAATCCCCGTCCTCTCGCCTGTCGCGTCGTCCATGATGATCCTCATACGGCCATCAATATAGTGCGACTCTAAACATCCTCGCTGCACTGCATGTGCAAGTGCGGGAGTTCAATGCCATCAAGAGGACCGACACAGACAAACTCTTATCGCTCGAGGACATACCGAGCGTGTCGAGCGACATCTGCTGCAATGCGTCGAGCTGCTCAAGCGGCATATGCCCAACTTCGAGCTGAGCAACATAGAGGAAATTGCTGCCAGGGAAGGCATTGAAATTGACCCAGATCCCAGTGCTGCCATAGGGTACCTGCTCAATGGCAGCCCTGCGCCCAGCGCTAGGACGTATCCTCTACGCACAGAGGGGCCACCCCCGCCCGACGGCTCTCCAAGAGGTTATCCCCCGTATCCACCTCCAGGCCAACCCATGATGCCTCCGCCTGGATACCCTATGCCTATGCCATACGGTGCACCATATCCGCCTCATATGGGGCCCCCTATGCAGGGTCCTCCGCCCCCGGGATACAACCCGCATATTCATCCCGCTTTCCAACACCCTCTCCCTCCTATGACTCGTCCTCTGTCTGCTCAGGAGAGGGATCCACTCCCACATGATCTGTCTGATAGTCGGGTATGATAAAATTTGTCTTCACTTCGATGCAAGTCACTGATTCGATCATTCTCAGGCTTTGGCGAAGAATTTCGGTGTCTCCGCTGCTATCGTTGGAGACCTCAAGCTTGGACCAACCGCTATCGACACTGAGGATTTAGCTGTGGGTTCCAACGGACTCACCTCTAAGCGGGATCTCGATATCGCAGCCCCTCCAGATACCGCCAAGTGGTTATCAGTCAACATACGTCGTAACAGCGCAACATCACCAACGACCTCGACTACAAATGGTAGTGTTACTGTCTCTTCACCAACAGCTGTCGTTTGGCTTCCGAAAGATCGCAACCTCGTTCAACGAGTCTTGGAGGTCTACTTCACTCGTCTCAACATTCATCGTCCAGTTTTGACAAGAAGCTCGTTCCAACGCAGTCTAGACGAGCTCTACAATGGCGCAACCTCTATCATCGACCCTGGATTCGTGTGTAGCGTCTACCTCGTACTCGCTCTGGGCACCCTGAGTGAGCTCAACGAGCGGATCAACACCCGCCATAGTAAGGGCCAGGCAGTACCTACCGCTTCATCTGCATACCAGGAGGTCATGCCCCTTGACTGGCCAACCTCGGAAGAGTTCTTCGTTCGTGCACTCGCCGTTAAGCCTGATTTACGAGTCACTATCTCCAGTCTTCAAGCTCTTATTCTATTGCACTGGTATCTATACACTGAGGTCAGTTTGTTCGATCCTTATCAGTCGCTCGGGCACTGACGTTCCCCATAGAGGCAAGGAAGGACCCTTTGGCGTCTTGTCGGCAGTTTGGTCCGTCTGTCTATCGAATTGGGCTTGCATCACGACCCGACCTCCCGCCCGACGGAGGACGGCCAACAGAGCTTCGCCTTCTCAGAGGAGGATGCTCAACTGCGCATCCGCCTTTGGGCAATTGTCCTCGTTCACGACCGCGGCACCTCAATCCTACTTGGGCGCCCACTCGCTATCTCACCCTTTGATGCCAATACACCTCGTCCGTCACGCAAGGCAGAAGTGTCCGAACATTTTGTATTATCTGCACCAGTTGCCGAGATTCAGGCGGACATCATCAACTCTCTATACGCTCCTACTAGGCAGACGGAAGACAGTATCATGCGTCATGCAACTCGCATTATGAAGAGTATGGCCGAGTTCCGCAGGCAACTTCCGGAGGAATACAAGTTCTTCTTCAGTGGTACGGATGAGTGGGCAGCAGAGCGTCGTATCAAGCTCGTCCAAGACATCACGGAGGATCAAGGCCTTACGCTGCTGAAGATTGGCATCACTCGTATCTTGCTCTTGCGAGCATTGTTCAGCTCAAAGGAGCTTGATTTCAGAGAGCGCCACCGCGCTCTAGTCGACGGTATGTTCTTTGACGATGCCCTATTACGTCAGCTTGACTGATCTTACTTCATACTAGCTATCGTTACATCTCACAATATCATCGTCGTCCATAACCAAATGATCAAATTCCCCGATATCGCCTTCTTCGTATCCCCCATTCCTCTTCATATTGCAGCTATGGTAATTCTGTATGGCCATATGTCCATGTGCGATCGGCTTCCACTCCAAGTGGCCCTTGAGGATGTGTGGATGGCACTGGACATGTTACCTCAATTCCGCTGGCGCTGGGAGCGGAAGGACATGAACGGCGGTCATCCGCTTATCGCCAAGTTAGCCGAAGAGGTGCTCAAAGTCAACCTGCACCAAGTTTCGCCAACGACTCCTCCGATGCTTCTCTCTGAGTCCGACTGGGAATCCGAAGGCATGTTCTCTCCCAAGCCACCAGGCCCACTCCCCACCACCCCGACCATGGGTCCCGCCCAGTACGCGCCGACTTACATGACACACTCTCCCAATGGCGCTCCGGGGAAGCCGAGTCCAGGGAAGGGGATGCCGGCTGTGCCTGGGACGCCTGTCGACAAGAAGCTCGCAGAGGTGCCACCGGGGCTGTTCTACCCTTTCTACCCTGAGTCAAGCCCTAACCACCCCACAGCGTCCGCGCTCCTCAACGTTCAGCAGACCATTAGTAACTATGGGTATCAGCCATCGCAGGATTCCTACGTTTTGGAAGAGAAGGACCCCAGCATGGTCGCTACTGGGATGCCTGTCTGGCCTAACGGTGTATGTGTCCTCTTTGGTTAATGACTTTCCTGCGCTGACTCTTATCTATAGCATCATGACCCTAGAGCCATGGCACCCTATAAGATGCCATCATGAATGTGAATTTTTCTTGTTCGAATTTCACCTCACCTCTCCCTCTCTGTAATTATAGTTAACTTGTGTCGTCTCCGCCTGTATCCGTATGGGTTGTCTTCTGTGATTTCGGTCCTTGCTCCGTGTTTAGCACCGCGCCTCGAATAATGTGTTTGGAAGTCCGAACCTGTATATTTCTTTTCCTTAGGCGTGTATCCAAAGAATGCAAGATTAGCAGTTCGACATTGCAATGCGAGTGTCATGATCTTATGTGTCCAAAAAATGCGTAAGAATTAGAAATGTACGCTGCAATGATTTGCGTATATAAGTTAGCGGGTTGTGCGTCGCCTAGTAGTACATCTGAGACCGTATCTACGAACATCTATATTGTTTACATGTCGATGAATATGTAGCTAGTATGATATTGATAAAGAACGAATAAAGATGAATCACTTGAGCAATTGCTCCAGCCGCTCCAGAACGACTATGGATCCCCTAAGAATACTTCGTACTCGCCGGTTCAGTATGATCTCTGCGCCGCTTGGATCTCCCGTCAGCGCCCTTTGTTGCTGTATTGCCTCTTCAAGAGCGAGAGGTACAGTAATAGCGATACGCGTAAGTTCTAATGTGAGTCGAGATCGGTGTCGTAGATCGAAGTATGAGAGCTGCCGGAATGCGTGCTGAACTTCGAGGAGGCGGGTAACTTCTGTATGCAGAGCGAACACACAGGCACGACATGCTGCGATCGTATTACGTCAATTTTACGATGACGCTACAGATAAGACGATACTCACTTAGTGCACGTTCACGGATTGATTGTAATGTGCGTAAGACATTGTCAATGCCTTCATCTCCTAGACTTAGAGACGGGTTCAGGTCGTTTACAGCGCCTATACAATTGCATGAGAGAGATCGACCGGACAGCGGAGGAAGAACTCACGTAGTAGAGTTCGAACGGTCTCTAAATCTCCCTCCAGGAAATCGCTGAAGACGCCCAGAACCACGCTTCTAAAAGTTTCCTCCGATTGCGCGTAAGCACGAGTAGAAAAGAAGTCGAATGAGGCGGTGGAGGACCGAGAATCGTAGGTTCGTTTCGAAGATGGCTTGCTCAAAATGTCATACGCGACGTTCACCTTTTGGAAGGCTTGAGTCGCTTTGGCGCTCCCTGGGAATTTGCTGGCTTCTCTTCAGCAGACGTTCGCGATCTGTTGTATCAAAGACTCACTCTGGGTGGCATGCCCGACTTCTGGTCAGATAAGCGCGTCGCAGTACCAGTCTATCAATGGGAGAGTTCCTAGCCACTCCCAAGATTTGATACAGGTCGTTTTCGGATAGGATCTCGTCTATAACAGCGTGGCTCTTGAGTGGCTGCGGCCGAGGTTGCTCGAAATCCGTTGATAATGATGATGAAGACGTAGAGGCAGAAGAGCAACTGAAACCTGTGTTGTCGTAGCTTGTAGGGTCGTGGTGATATGTTGTAAGAGGCTTCGACACTGAGATGAGGTCGGCCTCCTGAGTGTCGTCCTCAATTGGCAGATAGAAATAGGATGTAGCTACCAGACAAGTTGATTTACATGTTCCCTCCTACGCTGAAAAGTATGCCAGATACTCACCAGAATTAACGAGCGTGGAGGTGACAGCAGAGAACATGGTCGCCGTCAAGAGTAAAACATAGGTGTGTCTACATGTGATTGCCTCTTGCAGTCTTCTATCTATGCGACATCTAGATTAAGATCCTACCACCCCGATCGGCGGTCAATGCATCACCGCGCCCAGCGCCTCTGCGAGTTGCCGCCGTGCGATCCTCTTGACCTCCCCGCGCTCGCCCATAACAGTAAGCTTCAGCAGCTCGCCCTCCGACAAAGCACTCGGTGATTCGATGGGCGTCAGTTCGAACCTAGAGAACGCCCAATTCAAAATCCGAGGGCCGCTTTCCGTCCTCACAAACCCCTTTACCCTCCACACAGACTCCTTCGGGAGCGTCGCCAACGCTTTAGTCAAGGTTTCCTCGAGGACGTATGTGCTATTGTCTTGCGGTTGGTGGGCAGAGTCGTTCTCGTTGCATGACGACCCGCAGGAGTGTCCCTCGTGGTCACCATGGGAATGGCCAAAGTCTTTCTGCGGTCCTCTGTATATAGTTACTGTTTCCACCTCGTCGTGGTGGCTGGTGTCCAAGTATTTGTCTTTCTCGAGGAAGAGTTTGGAATCCAGGCCGAATATGAGAGCAGGATCAACGCCGTTACGTCCTTCGGTTCGGATTTTCGGTGTTGCATCGTTCAAGGTGTTGATACGGTCGAAGAGCATGTCCAATTGCCGTTCCGAGATATGTTCCCATTTATTCTATATGGAGTTCAAAACAAATCAGTCTACGTCAAGTTGTATATCACGTCACTCACGATGATGAGCATGTCTGTGTAACTGGCTTGCATAACGGCAGTTGGCGATGAATCTTCATAGCCACTGAAATTCTCCGCGTCGATGACGGTGATTATCGCGTCCAATTTGAGATCGCCCTGCGTCTCTCTCTCCAATTCACGGAGCTGGAAGGCGAGAGTTGCGGGAAACGCGGATCCTCTGAAAATGACAGTCAAAAGTTAGAGCTGCCATCTTAGGGATATTGAACGATACGCACGAGCACTCGATTATAATTCGGTCCGGTCGGTATTTCTCTAGTACAGTGTTCAGCACAGGACATCAGTCATTCGTGATATAGCTCACCTCGAATTTCTAATAGTGCAGTCTGCATTTGTCCGACTAACACACAGCACCTGCCACAGAGCAGTTGAATATAAGCAAACACGCTTTACACAGTGCGAACTCACATACAACCATTCAGGATTTCACTGACCGCAGTCAGGCTGGACTGCTTAGCCAGTTGACTGTCCACTATGAAGATACAAGCCATCAGTACACACGGTTCACTCGTTTTGTGACAATTAGCGAGCTCTTACCTTCTATGTCCCCATATTCGTTTTTTAGTAAAACCACTTTGTATCCCTCCGGTAGGCGGGGTAGCAAGGAGAGGATTATCGATGTCTTGCCTGCTCCGAGGAATCCAGTAAAGACTGTGATGGGTATGTATGGAGGTGCACCCATGTCTATGGTCTTTGATGAAAGTATTTGAAGAGATAACGGCTGTCTAGCGAGAATTCTTGTCCAATCGCGGTGATATTGTGATGCCTTCCAGAAGTCGAGGAAGTGAAACTTGATACGGGGAAGCGCAGACCACAATGCACGTTCTCAAAGCTCTAAAAGCCCGCAATGATTCCACCGTCTGTCGACGAATATTGTTTTTTTATAGGCGGCAAGTCGGCCAGAACTATAAAAATTGCGGAGATGGGAACTGGGTGCGGTCAAGGCTGAGACGAGCACATAATTACGTCATCAAATACGGTGCGTCGAAGTGCGATAAAATATAAAGAGTTAGGTCGTCGTCGGTCGACGTGAGCATCCAAGCGACCTGTGGTGATGACAGCCAGCTCGACGCCTTCCCAAGCGGCTGCCTGCTCGAGCTCGGTGTGGGAGTTCGTCGTGAAACGTGTGATCGGAGACGCGTCGGCGCGGCTGTCGCCGAGAAGCAGTGGCGGCGTTCGTCGGCGCGCTTGTGCTCGCGTGGAAAGCACGTGGAATAGCTCTCCCGCTGCGCTGCTGATGCTCCTTCCTCGTTCGACCGTGTTGCTCAAGCTTACTCCAACTCTCTTTCCCCTCCTCCTGCATTATCATGCAGTCCGTACCCCAAGTCTTGCATGAAACGTACCAGCAGGAGCCATACCACGACAACGTATCGGCATATTCGCTCGCTACTGTTCGCGATGACCCCTTTCCCACACAACGCACCGCACTCCTCGCCTCCTCTCCTTCCGACCTCGCATATGGAGCTACAACGCCTGCGCGACCGTCTTCGAGACGGATATTGATGGAAGCAACTCTCAAAATGGCCATTATATTTGTTGTTAGCACGGCATTCTTGGGGGCGACTTTGTGGTTAGCCTTGCCTACTTTGGAAGAGTGAGTACATCCAGTGGTCTGTGCATTTCGGAGCGGTTCGTCTCATGCTCGACCTTCTGTACCGCTTCATAGGGTGGACCGTCCGCATCTAAAGATACCAAAGTCCTTCATTGAACTCCAGGCCCTCAATACTATGCTCAAGAAGTATCGAGGTATTTATCCTTACCGAATTGTCGTCTGTTATGTAACAACATATTTGTTGTAAGTCCGCTCTTATACTTCGCCCTTGTACTCCTCTCACTGTCCTTCACAGTCTACAAGCGTTCTCGCTCCCGGGCTCCATGTACCTCTCCATTCTTGGTGGCGCCGTATGGGGCGTCCAGCGAGCGCTACCCCTTGCCTGCACTTGCGTCGCTACCGGTGCAACACTTTGTTATTTCATCAGCGCTGCACTAGGGCCCGCGCTTCTCACAATGCCAAAGTGGAAGGCGCGATTCGATGTCTGGTCAGACAGGATTACTGCCCAGAGGGACAATCTCATCTCCTTCCTAATTGTCCTCCGCATCGCCCCCTTTCCTCCTCATTGGGTCGTCAACGTTCTGTGTCCTCACCTGGGCATAGGGATCGTCCCCTTCTGGACTAGTACATGGCTCGGTATTCTAGGAGTGTCCGTCATTCACACAACCATTGGCGGCAGTCTGGACGACATGACTTCCGCTGCCGACTTCCATCTTATTTCATGGAAGAACTTCTTCTTCCTCTCCGCTGTGGTGGTCGGCGTCATGATCCCTGTCGGCCTCCGCTACTACTTCAAGCGCGAGCTCGCCACTGTCGCTGACGTGGAGGCGGCGGCGGAGGCAGAAGCAGAGGTGCTCCAGGCCGAGAACGGCGATACCATCCTTGCGGAAGGGCCTCCAGTCGACATGACCAAGGGCAAGACAGCGCAGTTAATCATGCTCTCAGACGATGAGAGCGAGCTGTACTCGGACGAAGACAGCGACGAGGACGTGATCCTCGAGGCTGGACCAGCGTTAGTCGTAAAGAAGGATGACGCTGGCAGTCCGCAAGCGGGCGCTGTTGCCGCAGAGACGCGACGAGACTGGAGCGCGGAGGACCTACTCTGACTGCAGTTACCCGCCGGTCATGACTTGATGACTTGATGACTACCGCTTGTATCACGATAGGGACTTACTCCGGTGTGTTTCGGACTTTCTTTCGAGAGCTGTTGTATACTCCTCTGTTACCACTCCCTCATCCTAGATGTCAGCGCCCTCGGGTTATGTTTTACTAATGAGTTTTATCAATGCTGTATGGATATACCGCGTCTACCTTGGAGCTGCACTGTGTACACCGTGTGTTTTTAGAGAAATTACATAGTTATTTCGCTGCGGATCTATGTATGGACGAGGGGCGGAAGGGTATTATCAACCCTTGTGTGATCAAAGCGCCCTAGCCAGCTGGCAAAGTCGTACAAACGACGACGGCAAGGCTGGCCTCGTCGCGAATGTGTGTGACTGAGCAGAGGCCCTCCCTGAATCATCTATATACTCTGGTTCTACTCGGTACCCCCAGGATATGCTCACGTTGACGCCCGATGAATCGCCGCAAGTGACATGTGGATAAGAAGAGTGGTACCAGGGAAATCTCGCAGAAAACATACCGTATGCGGGTGGTCAGATGATGAGCACGACCGCTGAGTTGGTTACGGGCGAGGAGGTCTGCGCCAGAGAACCTGCAGAGGGTGCAACGAGGCAACGGCTGAAACGGAATGCATACCGGGGCGGCTGCTTGAGATGGGATGCGAGAAGCGATCTGGATTCCAGCGAAAGCGTCGACGGTTATGGCCCATCGCGCACTATCGACCTCTATATATTATATTTTTCTACTGAAGGCCCGAGGGTGGGCGACGAGCACGGCTTGCATTTGTATCTACGAGGCTGTAGTGAGGACGACGACGAGCGTTGGAGTATTTTGTTGATTTTTGCGGGTATTTTGTGCAGTTTCCTAATTTGGGATTTGTGTGTGCAAGTGTGTGCCACCTGCAGTCCCTCCAGACTCGAGGGCTTCCCCCGAACTCTGCCCCGTGCATTCTCCCACCACCATCTTTCACCATCCCCTCCCGTCGTCGTCCCCTCCGCTCACGACATCCCTATCCTCATTGCTATCGCAGACGGCCACAACCTCGTCTTTTCCGCCTTGCGCGGCTCACGAAGGTCCCCCCTCTGCTTGACCGACTAGAGTCTCGGGCTCCCATCTATCCACTAGACTTCCCTTGGTCTCACTCCATCGCACATCTCCCCGGCCTGACTCTATTCTTCTTGACGATTCCTCATGCTTCCCAGTTACAACAACTCCCTCGTCGGTCAGCAAGGGCTGTCTCAGCAGGCCCTTAATCAGCCCTCTCTGGTTGACCAGCAGCAGCAGCAGCAGGGTATCCCGGGCGTACCAAATCGTGACGATGCCCTCATGTGGCGGGGTTTTCAGAACCAACATCAGCATCTGCAGTTCAGGCCTCCGGTAGGGGGTGATATGGGCGGCGCGCAGGTACACAATACCCAGGTAAGCCTATCCTGTCAAATGCCGCCACTTCCCTCTAGCCTCTTGGAACCCCGGGCCATGCGTTCTTTGTCTCTTCCACGGCCAAAGCGATAGCCATCTGGCTCTTCGCCGCTCTCTACGGCCATTTATCTTGTTTTTAATGTCGTCCTCCTCTACCCCCATTCTGCTTATGTCATCACGGCATTCCTAAACAAGGTTTCGATCAATGTATCACTAACTGCATACACAGATGCTCGACATTCTCCGCAACCAGGACGCTGCCCGACAACAACAACAGCAGCAGCTACAACAAGCGCAACAGCAACAGCAGCAGCAACAGCAACAGCACCCCTTCGGTCTACGCCAAATGAACGGCGCGGGTGCTATTCCGATACAACCTGGTGGTAATCCCCGGATACAGTTCGCGAACGACGTGACCCGCATGCGACTACAAGCTGCTCTGTCTCGCAATAATCCCAACATGCAGGCGTTGCAGAACATGCAGCCCCCCGCTAACCTGGGAAGGCAGCTTGAGTTGATGGGGGTCGTACACCAACAGAATCAACATCAACCGAACTCTGCCGCGAATCTCGCCGCCATGCGTCAATTGCAACAGCAACAACAGCAGGAGCAGCAACGATTAGGTGGCATGGCTAATCAGATGGGACAACTGCCTAATCAGTTGTCTGGTGGCTATTTCCCTTCTCCCAACGTGCAGTCGGCTCAAGAGCAGGCGCCTCCTGGGACCCTTGGGCTCATGAATCAGCGGGCGGTCATGATGCAGCAGCAAGTCGGCGGGCCCCAGCCCAACGGGAACGTTCCTCCTAATGCCAATCGACCGCAAATGAGCCAAAACCAGCTTCGCGAGCGCGCTCAGCTACTCACTGCGTCTATCAAGGAGTTGGAGAAGCAATCGCTCATGGTTCAGGGTAGCCGAGCTGGGAGGAGTGACGCGGATTACTTCTCCGAGATCGCGAAAATCCAGGGAGAAATCGCTAATCGGAAGGCGGTGCTGCTGAAGATCGCTCAGGCGATGCATTCGTATGGAATGGGTCAGACTGGTACGCCGGGGAACGTGTAAGTGTCTCGCTCTCATACACTAGTGCGCGTTGCTCACTTTTATCTAGCAACCCCAACGGTATGAATGGCCAGATGGGACAGATGGGTAGCGGCGCAGTTCCGCCACAGAATGGGGTCTGGCAAGGCGGGAATGGCCCGTCGCCATCGGCCTCTCAGCTGCAGGGCGCCACTATAATACCTCCAAATACCCCCTCACAGCAGAATCTACAGCCCAACAACATTTCAACACCATCCTCGAGTCGTCTCATTCCCCAGCAACTCCCGCCACGCTCAGGCACTACTCCGTTGCAAGCTGCAATAAACGGTATTCAAGGCTC
Organism: Phlebia tremellosa; assembly: GCA_011032875.1. Taxonomy (NCBI): domain Eukaryota; kingdom Fungi; phylum Basidiomycota; class Agaricomycetes; order Polyporales; family Meruliaceae; genus Phlebia; species Phlebia tremellosa. The sequence goes on along the minus strand of JAAIFI010000071.1, from coordinate 81,045 downwards.
GCCGAACATGCGGTCTGCTATGGCCAGCTCGCCTGCCGATGGCCAGAATCCGCAAGTTACTCAAGGTATCAACAACGGGCCTTTCACTCATGCACAGTTACCAATGTCTGCGCGCCCACAAATACCGATGCCTTCGATGCCGATGCCGTCGGGGAACGGGTATCCTGCATTACCTGAAGTTACTTTTAATCAGGCGTTCAGGACCTGGTGCTCCAAGCGGAACGTGGCTCTCGATGAGCGTCTCATGACCATCGATGGGAAGCGTATCAGTCTTCACTTACTTCATACCGAGGTTCTCGGTGCTGGCGGAGCTCATCAGGTGCGTATAGAGGATCCTTCCAGTATATCTCATATTAACTTGCTCGTCGACAGCTGACAAGTCCAGATCAATGGGCTACTATCGGCGGTCGACTGGGCTTCGTTCAGTTCCCCGGTGACCCTCCTCGATGTGGTCCTCACACAGCGAGCCAGTTGCAGCACGTATACAATGAATACCTCCGGACCTTCGACGCTACGTATCTTAATACCGTCATGAATCGCAACAAACCTATAGGATCCCCTTTCCCTAACTCCGGAGGACCTCCTGGCGCGTTATCAGTCGCCAACGCTAATGGCGTCGCTACCATGGGTCCGCAGCCCCGCGACGAACACAACAACGCAGGGTTGACAGGAGTGGCCACTCTCATCGGCACTAATAATCCACAAGAGCTCAATCAGATTCTTGCCTATGCTAAGCTCTCTTCTGAAGAGCTCCGACGACGTGGGGTTCCGATCGATACCATCAACAAGGTCGAGCTGCACCGCGAACTCTTCCTCAGGACGCTGAACGGACAGGTCAATTTCCGAGACGCGGTCAGGGGACAGGCTACTCTGCAGCAGCAGCAACAACAACAACAACAGCAGCAGCAGCAGCAGCAGCAGCAACGGCAGATGATGAACAACGCTATGATGGCTAGTGCTCAGCATTCTGGTACTCCGATGGGTACCACAGCCAATATGCAAGGGCAGATGATGCGCAACGGTGTTGGACTTCCCGGGAGACCGTCAGGTGACGTCCCCTCACAGCACCAGACTCTTCCCGGCGGTCAGCAGAACCCCCTGTTCAATGGTGGAGAGCCGCTTCGTCCGACGCAGGAGATGCAGCAACGGGCGTTGCAATCTCTCGCGATGATGCGCGAGCAGTTCAAGGGTTACAGTGAGTGCATCTCACATGAAATCGGTATCGTGACTGACTTTAGTTTCTCTAGACAACTTCCAGGACCGAGTAGTCTCGGAAAACGATCGCATGTCTTACAGAACCGAGTTCGAGAAGCTGTATTCGGCGGCTGAGACAATCGACCAGAAGATGACGCTGTACGCTTGTTTCCTGAAGGACGAAGGGATCCGGAAGGTCTTGATGATCGTACGTCTCACTGTCAGTTTTATTTTTGCTAGTTGCTGAACTTGCTCGCTAGATCAATACGACGAAGGCGCAGCGACAGTTCCTCTCCAGCCAGGTGCCGAGGTTCATCATGGACCTAAACCAGATCAAGGAGTGCATCACCATACTCGCGAGAGCCACAGCGCATGTTCAGACCAGGATGGAGCAGATCAAGCGGCAGGAGCAGCAACAGCAGCAACAAGCTCAGCAGCAGCAGCAGCAGCAGTCCATACTCCAACAGTACCAGCAGTCGCTGCCATTCCGACAACAGCAAGCTCAACAACAGCAAGCTCAGCAGCAAGCGGCCCAACAACACGCGGTCCAGCAACAGCATGCTCAGCAGCAAGTGGCGGCTCAGCAGCAAGCGGCGCATCAGCAGCAGCAGCAGCAGCAGGCAGCTCAACAAGCTCAACAGCAGCAGGCCCAGCAGCAGCAGCAAGCGGCTCAGCAACAGGCTCAGCAACAGGCTCAGCAGCAGCAAGCTCAACAGCAGCAAGCTCAACAGCAGCAGGCTCAACAGCAGGCTCAGCATCAGCTGCAAGCCGCGATGCAACAACAGCAGTTGCAGCCGCCGCAAGCAAACGCGCAACAGCGGATGCAGCCAATGTCTTCGCCGCGGACTGGTGGCCCGCAATCACATCCTCTGCCGCCGCAAGCGCACCCTTCTCCTCACGGTACTGTGCCCACACAACAGTCCCTGGAGTCCAAGGTTTCGACACCTCAGCCCTCGCAGTCGAGCCCTCGCGTGTCCTCGGCACAAGCTGCTCTCATGAGTCCTTCATCTGTCAAGAAAAAGGTCGCTGTTGTTTCTGCTGGCGAGGGTACCTCGTCTATCTCTACGCCTCCTGCGTCCGCGTCGACACCTGCAGCTAGTGCGTCGACGCCCACTCATGTAATGAGCTCGCCACAAACGCCGAAGTCTCCCAAAACGAAACATGCCCCGAAGGCGAAGCCTGCCGCCAGGCGAAAACCGTCAACGTCGATGAAAGGTGCGCCGCCTTCCATCGCATCGGCACCAGCGGTAGCTCCGATGCCACCAGCCGATGCGTCGCCTGCTGCGTCTACGCCAGAGACCGGAAGCAAACGACGTCGCGAGGAAACTTCGGACAACATTCCGCCTATACCCTCCGTCGACCAAGCTCCGTCACCCAAGAAACAGAGAACTGACTGGGAGGGTCCTGTCAGTGAAGATCTCGTGAAGAAGAAGCAGGAGGTCGAGTCCATCAAGGGCGAGGAGGATGTCACGACGTTCTTCGAGCGTATGACGAGCCTTATCAAGCTAGCTACGGGCGAAGGCCAGGAGGTCCCGTCGGAGATTACCGACACACTCGACCAGATCTTGAAGGGGTATGGGGGGCCATCGGATGTTGACAACGCTTTCGGGTCGCTCGGTGAAGGCAGTACGCTTCGCAGCTCATCGCCAGCCCCTGGTGTGTCTTCCGCCATCGACAGCGGATTTGAGTTTTTCGATTTCTCTTCCTTCGGCGCCACCGACGACGACAGTGGTTCCAAAGCCGCCACGCCAGACCTCATCCCCTCGACATCCACAAATCCCAGTCCTAGCTCGGGCTCCGACTCAGATATAAATCATCATTCCTCAACACTTGACACGGCGAAGATTGTCGATCCCAAAAGCGCGGATGGTTTGGATGTATCAGACGCATTGCGGCTCGGGATGTGGAACCAGATCGACGGCGGCGAGTCGTCGTATTACCAAAGTGCTGATAACTTCAAGTGGGACGGCGCTATGCCTACCCTTGAGCAGCCATGGGCATTTATCCCATAGAGTTGGACTCGGAAAGTCATATCGGTGACTGTTTCACTGCTATTATATCATACTTCGTCTTTTTATTTAGGCTTTTTTTTGGCTTGCTGTTTGACATATTAACTTGTGTGCGGATCTTCCCTACTCTATCTCCTCCACTGTCGTCGCATCTGCTGCTGTTCTTTTGATTACATGTATACGCGTCTCTGCTGTGTATTTCTATCCCTGTCTGCATGCTATCGATAATTCGTTCGCTGCATCTTGTTAGCGCAGACAGGGAAAGTTCCTCCCACGCAATTTCCCCTCTCAGGAGTGCATTCCAACCGTTATGAGTGATAAGAGAGTCTATGACCGACTTGTGAGAGAATGCCTGATAAATATTGCTCTGAGCGATCTTGAGCTGCTATGCTACATTTGAGATTATTATCGACACCTGGAGTAGTACAGAGGGAGAAAGAGTGTCATATCGTGCCAGCACGACGTCATTCGGGCTAATCGTCAACTCCTTGATGGTCTCATTTGATATCGAGTATATCGTCATCCTGCCACCGTTTTGCGAGGTCACCGCCATCTGCGGATGGACGTTGGTGACGTTCGTCGTCACTAGCAAAGGAGTTGCCTGCTGCGACCCGGAATCGGATGCGACTGACTTCGGCTGAGGTGGCTGTAGTACTCGAGAGCTGTGTCTGGTCGAAGGCGGTGTCGTTTATAGTCCATTGGAGACTGACGAGCACAACCACAATTGTAGGATATATTCCCTACGAGAGGAGACCGTCAATGTCGTAGCCAGGACACCGGTGCCGCTATATAACATACTGCGATCTGGACGCTCGTGGGAATGTAGATGTCGCCTAGGGTACCGTGGGGCAGACGTATCACAGCAGCAATCATGACTGCTAACTATAAACCGGTGTCAGCGGCTCGCTCTTGCAGAAACAAGGGTTTGACATACTCCTGAAACGCAGTACAGGAAGCCTGACTCTACCAAGAGCGCGAGAATCCGCTCAGCTTGAGTGCTCTTGCCACGCTGTCTCTTCAAAGCTTCTTGTAGAGCACGTCTATGAAGCCTGGAGAGTACTTTGATCAGCGAACAGGCTTGAGTGATCATCGTAGGAGACACACCAAGCTTTATGGGATATGACCGATGTCGCAGAGACATTGGTGAATAACGAGAAGGCGAAGTTTGATATTTGGCAGATGTTGATTGCAGACGTGAGAGGACCACCTGTGCTCGGGGCGATGAACGTCGAAATCCTTATTCCGATTGTGGTGAGTATAGACACAATAGTGATGGCGTATAAAACCGCTGAAAAAAGTAGGGCTTTGTGGTAACCTCCGTGGCAGATAACCCAGGCTCTCCATACAACAACGCCATCCGAGAATATGAACTGGTGGCGATTGATCAGATGAAGAGGGCAGATATTGACAGAGGAATTGAACAAGGACCCACATTGATCAAAATCAGAGCGTTGCCTAACGATGAGTACTTCGCAAGTCCTGGAAGATAACCAGACACCTGTGCCTGGGCTGAAGGATGTATGAAGAATCCTTCGAGTCTTGAAAGTAAGTTGGCCACCTCCATGACCCAATACGCCGACGAGAGGAAGAACAACACGAGTATTGTGCAGAACATAAACAAGTCTGTTCTTGTCTTCAGCCCCTTCTTTCTGCAAGTCGAGCTCTCGTTTAGCTGACCAATACAGCACGCAAAGTATTGTCACATACAACAGAATGTGCGATGAGAATGGTATCAAGACAGCGTATATTCCTACGGTGCCCATCGGTGTCAAGAGCATAAATGATGACAACTTTCTCAGACACGCACCGTAGAAAAGTGTTTGACCTACTAAAGTGATTGTGGTGAACAAGACATTGATTCCGTTTGTCTTAAGCTCCGGTAATGACACGGACATTATCGACGGCCAGAGGGTGGCCAGTATGAGTGTAATGGGGACAAACGGACACCGGAAGATGCTGAGGGTTACAGAGCCTTCACTTATCTATACTGGTATACTGGGATCATCTGTATCGACGGTAGTCCGTGGCCGTTGATATATCATTCTTGGTGGGAGATAGCATACCAAGCGCGACAGGAGGATTGCCACTGCGCCCGTTGCAGGTATCAAAGTACCAGCGGCATCGCAGAACAGGCTTCCCCGTTAAATTCATCAACGATCCATCGAGGCTTGCTGCTTAGATGCGAACTCGAGATGTAGATGATCCACGTAGTTGAGATGCGACCAACGGTATCATATTCTGCTCACTGGTATAAGTATCAGTCTGCACTGGCAAGTAGAGAACACTCACAATATAGAAAGGAGTGGTGCTTGACTGGTCACCGGACAAGATACTGCGCTGCTATTGGCCAGTCATCGTCCTTAAGTGGCAAATTCTCATAGCTTCGTGATGAGATAGACGGAGTACTATAATTAGTAGACGTCCATAGGAACTCCTTCGGATAGTACCACTAGTTCTTTACTGCCTCTCTCTAGATCTGGCATCTGCGCAAGAGGAGGTGGTTGGGTACTAAACTTAAGTTGGATTTTTGGCTGCTAGCGATGGCACGAACGTGTTGTTTAAAGAGACCCCGGACAGTGCACTCATCGTTTGAGAGCAATCAGTAGCCGGGGTCCTCCCACTGCGTCTTAACATCTTGTTGCCACTCTTTCATGCGCCACAATGGCCTTGCATAACACATATTACTGCCTGCGCTTCATGAGAACGGTTCAGTTGGTTTCTCTTCGATGCTAGCACGCAGAGCCAAGTAGTTTTTTTCTTACGGGTTCAGTCCGGACGCGTGTCTTGACACTCTGGTTCGCAACACGAGTTTGCGCGAGGCCGGTAGCTAACCAGCTGCACCCGCTGTAACTGCTTCACTCGGTCTACTTCAGGTTGCATGAACGAGGCCCCGACACGTAACTCTCGATACGGCCGACGTCCAATGCCAGCATTGCGCAGGGTCTAGTCTTTTGCTCTTTGCTTGAAGTATGCTCATTTTCAAGACGTACGCCTTACACTTCACTCTCCTATAGGAACCGAGAGTACACCTGCCAGATGCGAAGGATCGACACCTTTCCTGCACCGCATGTCAACTTCAACCGTTTGTTCACTCTGACTTATCTCTCGCTATATTTCAACTCTTCTAAATCTCTGACAGCTACAGGTGCAAGCGGAGAGAGCTCTGGCTTCTGCATACCGACAGCACTATTGAGTTGCTGCAGGCACTGTCAACTCTTCTACCATCCTCCATGAAGCAACGCGGTGCTTCGAGCCCGCGTACGACACTGCACCTTAAACGCTTCCGTGGTTGACGCCACAGGCGTACTGAAGCATTGGCACGTCAATTTTTGAACACATCTCTTCCGCTTTACCTTCGGCATCACTATGGTATGAAGGTATAAAAGAGGTGTTACGAACACTGTGCTCTACATCGACCTCACTCGACTCCAACAGCGGACTCAACACATCTAGCACCTTCTCAGGGATGCCTAGCCTCAAGTTCAGTACTTCCATCCTCGCTGCAGTCTGCCTCGCGACGCAGTCCTTTGCAGCGCCTGCTGGATCAGCCGTGGCGTCCGCTGCCGCCCCGTCTCCTACGACCCCATACGCCAGCGACCACGCGAACCGCGTGTTGTGGACTGACCAGGAGGACATTGTGCCGGAGGCCGTTCGAGGCACCCTTGGTGCTACCGTCCTCGGCCCTCAGAACATTCCTCTCGATCTCCAGAACCCCGACTTCCTTGCGCCGCCTTCCACTGATTCTGGCTCCGTGTACGTCTCGTTCATGCGCTTCTGTGCTTGAGCGTACGCTAATTTTTTGCATGCACAGGGGAAATGCGAAATGGCCTTTCAGCTTGAGTCATAACCGTCTGCAGACAGGTGGTTGGGCACGCCAACAGAACGGTAAGTTGAAGCTGCTGTTTAGATGTTGCTTTGTACCATTGCTGATCTCGATCACGATATAGTTGCTGTTCTGCCTATAGCCACTGGTCCGCTGTTTTCTGTTTCGCGTGGAATGTGTACTGAGTCAGATGTCAGATATGGCCGGAGTGAACATGCGTTTACAGGCAGGAGCGTTGCGGTATGTGACACCTTAGCTAATCTATGCAGTCCAGTTCTAAGGCTCGGCGATCTTATAGGGAATTGCATTGGCACAAGACTGCAGAAGTACGCAGACATCTTCATAGCACTTGAAGTTGACGATACTAACCACTTGCAGTGGGCCTACGTCTTGAGTGGATCCATGAATATCGCTACAATGAACTCCCAGGGGCAGAGTTTCTACGACACAGTGGTACGTATATCTAGGAACACTGACATTCGATCTGGGCAACCTGAACTTTGTCTTGCAGTATCCCGGAGATTTGTGGTACTTCCCACCAGGCGTGCCCCACGTCCTTCAAGCAACCGATGAGCAAGCACAGGGTGCTGAATTCTTGCTAGTGAGCAGTGATCACATTTCCTACGATACCGCACTTCTGACGGCCCGTACAGGTGTTCGATTCCGGCGACTTCAGCGAAGACTCGACATTTTCGGTGCGTGCTACCTGAGATGTCTCCCGTAGAAAACAGCTCATACGGCGTCCGAATCCCGTAGTTGACTGACTGGCTCAGCCACGTCCCCAAGGACGTCCTCGCTAAGAACTTCCAAACCGACATCGCCGCGTTTGACAACATACCCGGTAAAGAGCTGTACATCTTCCCGTCCAGTACGTGCCTATATCGCCTGATACCCACACCCAGTCAGTATAGCTGACCCTTATTCCGACAGCTTCGTTGCCCGCAGCCACTAGCCCACAAGGGGACGCAGCGATGCCGTACACCTTCCATGCGTCGCAAATGAACGTCACCTCTCTGTCGGGCGGCTCGGTCAAGATCGTAGACTCGTCCAACTTCAAGGTCGCCACGACGATCGCTATGGCGGAAGTTACTGTTGAGCCCGGTGCTATGAGGTGAGCGCGCATTCGCTTTGTGATGGCCAATGCTGAATCTGTTCTTCTACTAGGGAACTCCACGTGAGTTGTCTGTCTTTGGTAGCCTACTGGGGATATGACTCACAGAAAAACACTATAGTGGCACCCGACACAAGATGAATGGAGCTATTTCCTGTGCGTATATTCACTTTCTCACGTAAGGTGGCATGTATTGATCAGCAATGGGCTAAATAGGGAGGGCACAGGACGTGCAACTCTATTCGCGTCCAGTGCGAATGCGAGGACCTTCAATTTCCAGGTGTGTAGCCTTCATTCATCTAGAGACGCCAAGCAACTTATCACTGATCTTGCATTCCAAAGCCTGGTGATATCGGTGAGCGTTGTTGAACTTCCAGTGCAAATTGTCTATCTGACAACGTAAATGGCAGGCTATGTACCGGCCTCATATGGTGCGCTCAAGTGCTCGCATCGAGTCAACTACGGGCTGTGCTGATACGCTCCACTGCAGGTCATTACATCGAGAACACAGGAAACACGACGTTGCGCTTCTTGGAGATATTCAAATCTGGTGCGTCCTATCACATTTTACTGGTGACAGTGATCCCCCCATACAGCGACTTATTCTTTGACTTAAAGATAACTTCGAAGATGTCAGTCTGCAACAGGTGAGCACGAACAACTTGGTTCCATCACGGAGCATCACTGACTCGCGATATTCCGTGCTAGTGGCTGGCTCTTACGCCTCCGGAGCTGGTCAAGGCGCACCTGCAGCTCTCCGACGAGACGATCGCGCACCTGAACTCCACGAAGGCGACCGTGGTCGGCCCTGTGTCATCGTGATCACAGTCCTGGTAGTTGGCAAGTTCTCGCGGTCTTGTTAATGGATTTGGGGATTACTAGAGATTATATTAGAGCGAAGTATCTAGTTACTTGACGGATTGTTATGATATACGATATACCATGTGGTCAGAAGAACAATCTGCGTTTATGTGCAATACACGGCAGTGTCTCGTGAATTACGACAGTCAAAGCAGTTGCACACATTGAAGTTGTCTCTGCACATACAATATTATTTTTTGGATGTTGCAGTCACTGTATCGGCTACATAGATATATTGTTGTACGGTTGGTATCGATACAGTGTCTAGTTAAACAGCTCAGCATCGAGCGTATAAGTGTCTATGTACAACAAGCACTAAGACGAGCATGGTATCGTAAGTCTATGACAGCATCACATCATAAACTGAGATGGGAAGAGAGATACAAGGGATGGAGTGGCGTACAACAGATTAGTGGGTATATGGTAAATAGATGATTGTCAAATATGCGTGAACATCGAAATGAAGATGGTCGAGTAGTATTGGGGCGACGTATTTGCTGGGACTTGAGGTATCATTGCCAACGTGATTTTCTCAGCTTTCCGGGGCTCCTGGTGTTCCCATTCGTCGGCGGTACCACCCCGTTCTTCGCTGCAGCCCCGTTCGCCGTAGCACTTGTCCCGTTCGTAACAGTCGCGCCTTTGCTCCCTCCACCGCTCCCAACGCCAACCAACACCTGGAACACCGCCTCCTGCCGCTCTTTGAACGCCCGCAGCTTCGTCATACCCAGCGCAAGCGCATTGATGCGGTTCGCGAACGCGACGGCGCGGTTCTGCGTCGACGTCGTGCGCCGCCTTTCGCCTCGCTCCGTATACCCGCGCCCTCTTCCCGCTTCCTCCAGCTCGTGCTCATGCTCGTCGTCGTTATCAGAGTTCTGGTCATCATACACCCATCCGACGCCGCCCCGTAGTACCTGCCGCACGCGGTCCATCCGCGGGGCGGGGAGTTCTTGAGATGGGTCCTCCTGCAGTGCGCGCACGCTCGCGTCGGTGTCCTCGTCCTCCATTGCATGCGCGTCTGCGCCAATCGCACACAGCTCGCGCATAAACGGCTGCAGCTCCATGGGGCAGTCGTGCAGTGCGAGGCTGCGGCCAAGTACACCGTATATCACCGGATTATTTCTTGACTCAGGGGAGAAGGAGACGGAGGTGGCGGCGACGTCGAGGATGGCGTACGCGACGGCGGCGAAGTACCCGCGTGCGGGGTTGCGCGCGAGGAGTCGTCGGAGGGAGGGCACGCGCTCGAGCACGTCGGCGAGCGCGGCGTAGAGAGTTTCGCGGATGAATTCGATCGCGGGAGATTCGGGGCCGAGGATCGTCGGTTGGGGCGAGGGCGCGCGGGAGGAGGAAGCGTGTGAGGGAGAAGGGGAGGGGGCGCGGAGGGAGGAAGAGGCCTGTGAGGGCGATGGGGACGGCGCACGGAGGGAGCGAGAGGATGAGCTTGTACGGAGGGAGCGTGGGGACAGGCTCGTAGGTGATGATATCTGCAGGGAACGAGAAGACGGGCTCGTTGGGGAGTGCGAGCGGTGAGAGGGGCTCTTGGGCGACTGTGGCGCGTACAGAGATGTTGGGCTCGCGAGCGGGGGCGGCGACGCTATCGCCTCGTCGTACACCGGCGGCGGGACGAAACTCGCCTTGACGCGGACGGCCGCGCCTGTGCGCCCCGCGTCGATCGCGGCCTGCAAGTCCTGCGCGTAGCGGTCCTGGAAGGTACGGCGCATAGAGATCTCAATAGCGACCGCACGTAGGTCCGCGGCGATGCCGTCTAGCCGCAGATTTGGCGGGTGCGTAAGCGGTGGGAGGCCGCAGACGATGCGTGCGAGGTCATGCTGATGCTCAGGGAGGAGCGCTTGGATGGGCTGTACGGTGGATGCCCATACAGTGAGGAAGGGGCGGAAGGGAACCGGGCAGTTGGAGAGGGAGAGATCCGTGGGCGGCGAGCGGGACTTGGTGAGACGGGGAAGCGGCACCGAGGGCGGGTTCGTCGTCGAACGCAGTGCAGCAAAGTATAGGCATAGTGCCGGGCCTGCAAACGTACAAGTGGTCAGAGCGAGAATATCAACAGAATGAGTTGAACACACCTGTGATCATCAGATCTGCCTCTGCACTGGAGAGGGTCTCTGTATCGAGTAACCGCTCCACCTTGGCCTGTGTTAAGGCCGACTTGAGGTAGCTGTGAAAGCAGTTCTGCACATATTCCTCTGACAGGAGCAGTTCTGTCGGTGTGGCAGTCATGAAAGCGGAGGAGAAGAACAGATAACGCTCAGCGTAGAAGTACTCGGAAGCTCAGCCTGTGCGCTTGAGTTTTATAGCAGTGGTGGTGGGCTATGTCGCTGAAGTCGTTGGGCCGTACTGGCCGTGTCTTAGGGTATATGAGCCCTCGTGAGGACCCTGGAATGTACCTTGATAATGTTCCGGAGGGTATTCTGCGCCGTGTCTGCGCACTGCCCTCGCAGCGACTAATCTTTTGCATACCTCTCCCCGATTGGACCAAAGGTCACTCACTAGGCGCTCGCGGTATAACCCTGGTCAAAAGGTCAATTCGCTCAGATGTGTTAAGGACCCTAGCTTAGGGTCAGCGACCCAAGGTGACCCTAAGCCACGGAGCGCAGATGTGTTAAGGACCCTAGCCTAGGGTCAGTCTGTCAAGCGTTTCTCAAGCTGACTGCTGCTGTAACGTTCGTTAATTGCCACCACAGCCAGTACCTCAACCCAATCCCGGCAAGTACTGCGCGATGGCTGGCTTAAACTTCAACGCCATCACAGAAAATGCAACGCGGTTTGGTACACGGCTGCAGGAGACGATATCAGAGCACACAAGAGACCTGGCTATTACTCGTGGTGTCAATGCGACCTACTTCGACACCCCAGAGGACAAGGTCAAGAATATCCGCAACCAGCTCGACTCCAACAGCGACAGGGAGAAGCTGGACGCGATGAAGCGGCTCGTAGCAGTGCGTTCTGTCCTCTTCTCTATCTGTGTTCGTGTGCTAACCTGCGCAGCTCATCTCGAAAGGGCGCAACGTCTCCGAGTTCTTCGCGCAGGTCGTCAAGAACGTCGCGTCACACAACCTCGAGATACGCAAGCTCGTGTACATTTACCTCCTACGCTATGCTGAGCACGAGCCCGACCTCGCGCTGCTCTCAATCAACACCTTTCAGAAGGACCTCTCCGACCCTAATCCCCTCATCCGCTCCATGGCCCTCCGCGTCCTCTCCGGCATCAAGGTCCCCATGATTGGCAGCATCGTCGTCCTTGCTATCAAGAAATGCGCGTCAGACATCAGCCCCTACGTCCGCAAAGCCGCTGCGCTCGCCATCCCGCGGTGTTATGAGTGAGTGCAGCATATCACAAGTGTCCCCGGCCCACCCACCAACTGTTTTCGCAGGCTAGACTCCACGCACCAGCCCGAACTCATCACCATCCTCTCCGCGCTCCTCAAAGACCGCTCGTCGCTCTCGATTGGGAGCGTCGCCGTCGCCTTCGACGCCGTGTGCCCGACGCGTCTCGACCTGCTGCACCAGCACTACCGCCGCCTCTGCCGCACGCTAGTTGACGCGGACGAGTGGGGCCAGGTCGACCTCATGGCGCTGCTCACGCGGTACGCGCGCACAATGCTCCCGCGCCCGCTCGTCGTGGACGGGGACGAGGGCACGGAGGAGGTCGATGCGGACGTGCGGTTGTTGCTTACGAGCGCAGAGCCGCTCTTCCAGTCGTACAACCCTGCTGTGCGTGGTACTCATTTCTTCTCTGGTAGTTCGTCTCATGTAAGATGCTCCACAGGTTGTATTGTCCGTGGCGCGCTTGTTCTACTACCTCGCCCCGCCGTCCCAACTGCCCAAGATTGTCTCGCCGCTGCTCAGGTTGCTGCACATTAGCCCCGAGATAGAGCGCGTGGTCCTCTCGTACCTCATCGTCATCTCGCGTTCTGCACCCGTGAGTATTTGCTCAAAGCTTTCTGAGCTCGGTACCCGGAAAACCCGTTGCTGACAGCTTCACTAGCACCTCTTGATCCCCTCGTACCAGTTCTTCCTCGTACGCGCAGACGACATCCGTCAGGTGAAGCGGGACAAGATGCGTCTACTGCGTACGGTCATCAATGTGGACAACTACCAGATGCTGCTCCGTGAATTTATCGTACGTCCTTTTCGCAAATTGCTTGATTGTTACTGGCATAAGTGAACTGAACCGTTGGGATAAACAGCATTACGCAGAAGATGCAGACGACGACCTCGTGCGCGACGCCGTGGACGCCATCGGCTACTGCGCGCGCGTCGTCCCCGAGTCCACACAACAAGGCCTCACCGCCCTCATGTCCTTTATCCAGAGTCCACACGGTATGTCCAATGTTCATACAGTTCGCAGCATCTGACTTGACTGACCCCTAATCCCAACCACAGACATCGTCGTCGCAAGCGCGATCGTCGTCCTCAAGCTCCTCGTCCAACTCAACCTCCAACGCACCTCCCCACCGCTCGTCGCCACCACCACCCCCGACGTGTTCTCCCCCGTGTCGATCATATCGCGTCTCGCATACCGCATCGACGAGATCCACCACCCTCAGGCGCGTGCATGCATTCTATGGCTCGTCGGGCAGTACGCCGCTGCTCCCGATACCGGCGTGAACGTCGACAGCGGTATCGGGGGAGCGGGAAATGTTCCGGAGGGCGTCGTCCCGTGGGCGCCGGACGTATTGAGGAAGGCTGCGGTTACATTCCGTCAGGAGGTGTGTCCCGTCCCGCGCAGTTCATTGCGCTTTGCTATCTTGCGTGCTACTAACATAATCTTGCGCAGTCATCCGTGGTGAAGCTGCAGACAGCGACGCTCGCGGCGAAGCTGCTCGTGCTCGCGCCCGCGGACCGCACGCTCGCGCTGCTCACACGCTACGTCCTGTCCCTCGCGCGATACGACCAGAACGTCGACGTGCGCGATCGCGCGCGCATGCTAGGCGCGCTCCTCTCTGGCGTGTCCGCTGCGCTGCACAGCGCAGGCACGGGCGGGGAAGAGTATGAGGAGCCGGAGCAGGATGTAGGTGGGGTCGTGTTGAGGCGCGAGCAAGTCAAGATGGTGCTGTTTGAGGGAAAGCTTGGTGTTGTGGAGGATAAACAGGGTGGTGCGTCTCCATTTCCACCATACTTTTTTCTGATATACAGCAAAGAATTAACGTTTTTGAGTAGATGAAACCCGCCTGAGCCTAGGCTCACTCGGAGCGGTGCTCGGGCGCGAGATGGGGCAGGACAACTACCTCCCTGACTGGCTCGAGCAGGGCGTTGAGCCGACGCTGCGCGACGCGGAGGAGGACGCGCCTCCAGCGCCGACTTACGTGTCGTCGGTCGCTGCGAGTGCGGTGCCGTTCTCGTCGTCGTCGCGAGCAACGCCTATCGTACTGACGCCGACCGGACCGTCGCCGGCAGGGTCGTATGTAAGGCAGGAGTCCGGGAAGAGCCCGTGGACGGATCTCGATAAGTTTTATGAAGGGGCCGACAATGAAGAAGAGGAAGACGAGGAAGACGAAGAAGACGAGGAAGGAGAGGAGGAAGACGAGGAAGGAGAAGAGGAAGAAGAGAGCGAAGAGGAAAGCGAAGGTGCAGAGCATCACGACGAGAATGGTGACACCTTAAAGGCGTCCGATGAAGAGGAGTCCGCTGATGAAGAGGGGAGTACTGAGGATAGACGGTTATTGAATACAAGCTAGTATAAATTAACAACACGATAACGATGGATACAGGTCTCTCAAAGTACAGCACCCTCGGGAAGCTTGTAATACAACGGCTGTGGGACCAGCGTCAGCATTAGGAGTTACAAAAATTAACAGAACGCGCACCGTATTGAATACATGGTAAAAGTGACCGCGCACACCCCCTTGATCGAGGTAGTACTGTCGCGGGAACCACTGCGAGAGCGTCTCAGTATGCCTACACCAGGTCATGAAGATAGTACTTACGTGGTCCTCAGGCATCTCTTCTTTCCATGCGCGCAAATATCTACCCTCCTCAGTGTCGTTCGTGATGCCGACGCCGTACTTAGGGACGATCCACTGCCCAATCTGCAGCTCGGTGTCGGTGATCGTGCTGCGCGACACTCGGGCGTAGGACGTGCGGTAGAGGCCACGATAAAAGATGTATTCGCACCTGCAAAAAATGTTTTGAGTTCCATGTGGAATTCGATACATATCATGTAACTCACCACCTGTCCCAGTCGTCCTTGTCGATGTCGTGCACACGACCGTCGGTGACCATGATGTCGTAAGGGGCGGCTGCTCGTATGTCAGCGTGAATTCAAAGCGAATCTGAAGGGACGGAGACTTACGTCGAGCCGCATGCGGCTTCGTCACCACGTAACCGAGGAAGATGAGTGGTTCTGGATAGACACTTGCCATGATCCTTGCAAGCTCGGTGCTTTGTAGCTCGCGGTCAAGCGGCGTCTCCTCTATAACGGGTCAGTCAGAGGGGCGGAGGATCGCAAGCATATAGCAACATACCCTGTCCGTTATGCGAGACGATTACGTTGACGGCTGTTCCAAACACGTCGAGAACGGCGTGGATCGCCGGCGCGAGTTCACCGTGAGGGGAAGGTAAGAGATGGTGGGTGGAGTTGATGATGGGGAACTATGTCGTATGGACTCATTAGCTAGTTGTGGATGGATGTTATACCCAGGACGCAACGCACCTTGGAGAGGAGAACGGCGCCCCATGTGTGCTTTTCGGGTCCAGGGCCAAGATCTACGTACTGTACGGATATGAGATACAATTCACAAATGACAGCGAGAAATTGGCTCACAAAGCCTAGCTCTTCCGCCATGACTCGGGTACTGCAGAAAGTAAGATTCACATTTATAGAGATGAATTCAATTCAGAGAACGTACAGGTCACGGTTCCCATATACCACCCGCTGCAGATGGAAATGGACTTAGTCGGAAGCACGTCAAGGAAGCAGAGTGTCAATCACCTGTAAGTCAGTCTCTAGCAAGCCAACCACATCTAGCTCCATGTCTCTGTTGAAGGTGATATGAGACTCTGAGATTCCTCGTTGAAAGAAACGCTTTTACCCGATAAGATCGCGCATTCGTCGCTGACTGTCCCGACCTTCATTATCTATACCGAAGTGGACTGTCCAGATACCGGCACGGAGGATCCGCGGACCAGGTCGATGTGGGCGTGGGGCGTTCGCTGGCCAACGGTAAAGCGTCGCAAGTAATGACAGTACAGACAGAACCCCAAGCAAGTTCTTGGCGCGAATCTTCACTGCCTTCGGTAGCGTGAGGGGTGCAATGGAAGTGTTCATAGGCCAGCGGAAGGCCAAAGCTATGCCCGCCATTTGAACGAGAAGGACCCTGGTAACAGCGTTGAGTCAGATGAACAGAGAATTTTTGGTGTACAAGGACTAGCTTACAGATCTGTTCTCTCTCTGAGATACTCTCCGCCGGGCACAAAGGCGTAGGCCACTGTGAATGTGTTGATAACGTCAAACAGCGCTGTGGTAAGCATGGCTATGGTGTAGGTCCTCGCTATGTGTCCGTTGCGCGCGGCGTGTCCCAACACGAGCGGAATGATCGACATAAGGAAGACCGCGAAGTTCATCCCACCGATGTAGCCAGGCCAATCCCTGAATGCGTAAGTCACATATGCGCCGGCGCAACCGTAAGCAAACCAGAGAGGATGCGAGAGGAAGTCCGGGGAGCCAGAGTTCAGCGTGAGGATAGGAAGCAGAAGCCCGAATGCTTGTGCAACGTGAGTGAGAGAGCCGTGCAGGTTAGGTAGAGGCCCCTTGAGAGGGTAACCTGTCCAAGACCAGGCGATGAGGGTGTCCGAGTCTGCTACGAAGCAATGGAGCGTGAAGATCAAACAACCAAGTGTGAAGCCGCTTAGGATGGAGTGCTTTCTGGCGGGTAGGGGAGCCACAGACGCTGACTTCACCTCTTCCTGTCGTTCGGAGACCGCAGGATTATTTCGTCTGGTGTAGAAATCATAAATCGCGAGGCAAGCGAGTGCAAGACCCGTCTTGTTGTAACCTCCGGATGCTCCATGAACGAAGGGCCAGACTGCAGGATACGTTAGAGACGAGTCATGACATATCAATGGAAGACGCGTACTCGGGTTATTGGAGTGGTTGGCATGCTTTGCAATCGAGGACAATAGCAGCCCCAGGCCATAGACTACGTTGCCATCAGTATGGCTCACAGGTGGAGGGGAGTGAATCAAACATACCTATTCCTTGGTAACCCAGAGAAGATAGAGGTACAGACCAATCGACCGCAAGCCCGATACACATCACGAAGTTCGCAAACGCAACTACGGCAAGGCGGTAGACCGGGCTATCCAGCAGGTATGCAGCAAGCCCGGTCAACGTCAAGACATAGAGGGTTGTGCGCCCTGCTCTCGAGCTAAACATGCTCAGTAGGTAAGGTATGCCAAGCACGATGGGCGATAGCGTCGCGAGCAAGGACAGCTCCGAACCTGTCAACGCAAGTTCCCACACCGAGAAATAGAAGAGGGTAGGCGTAAGAGACGTGAATATCGACCAGTTCACATAAGCTGAGACATCTTTGAGTGAATATGGAGGTTCTCAGGCAGGAAGAGCTTTGACGTACATAGGTAGACATCGCAGAGGAAACTCCACGAGGGACCTAAACGACTTAGAACACCACTCACACCGGACGCCTGCCCATGTGTTGTGGGCGGAGGGGCTGTTGAGGCAGCCCGGACGGTGACATCTTTCTCAGATACCGTTTGGGATGTCACTTGAATGGAGTACACATTCCCACTACTTGCCACGATAGCTCTACATCACATTCGTGTCAATATGATCTGTTCCTATCCAAGACGACGGAGTTGACTGTACATATCCTGGCTGCCACCCTTCTCATTCGGCAAGGAACCGATGGTAATCTGGAAGTGAGGCTCAGTAAGAGTTGCAGTAAATGTAAACGAGACGAACCTGGAGGTCTGCAGCTTTGAGATCTAGTTCAACGACTGAATCATACAAGATGTCGAGTATGATAAGTCCCCATTCGAAGAAACTGTAGTGGGTGTATGCTTTATACTGTCAGATGATTTTACATGTGGGAGGTGTATGAGACTTACCGCCTGGTACTTCATAGACCTTATGCTGGACGAAGAAGTATATCATGGGCACAAGAGATCCAAAAAATCTAGAACTGTTCTGAGCAAAGATGAAGGCTCGACACAATTTGAGTACTCACGTTGCAGCAATTATTCGCCTGGTACAAACCTTCAACTTGTGATACACAGAGAATCCTGCAGAGAACATACCTCCTACGTCTAGCCTGAGTGTTCTGCGGGAGAGTACAGGCAATTCCGCCGAGCATCCATGGTAGGTTTAGGACGATATAGGAGATCATCAAGATGTCATGCCAGTCATGATCATCGCTGGACGTGATGTAGACCCAGCCGCCACAAGATAGCGTTCGCAATGTCCCAGTAATAAGCAATATGATTGGCAATGTGGAAGAAGCCGTGCGTTGCACCATGAATTGCAGGACTGCAAGACCAAACCTGGGGCCTGTCTCGGCGCGTTAGTCTTAAACACACTGTAGCCTGTGTTATGCCTACCGGAGTTTATGGCTATCAGTATTTGGAAGATATTTCGTTCAGGATACCAATCTCCTATCCTATTGTGCAGCTCGGTTAGTACGCTTCAAGTTGCATAACTTATGCACGGAACGCACGTTGCGGACACGGACGGGAACCATTCCTGTGGATACCCGGCGACCCCATTCTTGACTATTTTCTTATAGTGCAGCAGGCATCCGACGAATAAAGCAGAGAAGAACGCGGCGAAAGCGAGATATGTATGTGCAACTACCACAGTCGAAGCCGAAAGCGTGTAGCCGATGCGTCTGGGCTGCTGCGCTGATCGGGTAGACATGCAGGACTTCGCGTGTAGAAATACAACTTGAGAGCAATTCTACGCGTAGGTTGAAGGGGGAGAGGACTGAGAGAAAGAGAGAGTTGGCTCGTTGCTGAGGACGAAGAAGAATGAGGTCGGGACGTGACCTGGATGAGGCTTCCAGTTCGGCCTCCCAGGGACGTCGTTGTTCGCGGCACGCGCTTATGACGTCGACCGCTCAGCGAAAACACGTATAGTCCGAAGCAAAAATGTGACAATTCTAGAGCTACAGTACTGGTATGCGATGCTAGTAGGCGGGGGTATACATCCTCGTAAAATTACAGTATATCTTGTATCATAATTTACTATCTACGCAGACCCAGAGGTTTGGCAGGTGCTGGAGGTTTCACAGCGCGGCGTGCGGTATTCTGGAGAATACGTGCACGAAGTAGGTCGGCAGCACTGGAACGACCTGAACCACTTGCACCGGTCGATCTCGCAGACAAGGAGGACGACGTCGACGCACGAGGAACCAGACCGATTGGTTCAAGTTTTCGCCTCTTGCTTTCGCGTGCCGCTAGTTCTTTCTGCGCCCTTGACCATTCCTCCTTAGCCTCTAACCGCGTTTCCTCGGTTTCCGCGGTCAGTTTCAGCTCTTCAGGAAGACCGTAGCGACCCTTCACTTGCGTATCTGCGGCTTCTTGCTTCTTCTCTATCTTCTTGACCTCTCGGAAGCGCTTTCGTACCTTCACAGACAGGCTGTACGGATCGGAGCCGTAATGGTCCGCGAGAGACTGAATTGCTTCAAGTCGTGGCACTTGTACGTTGTTCATATGGTTCTGTGCATCGGTGGATTTCTCCAGAGCGGCAAGTGGATCAACGGGGCCTGCGTTTGGATCGGTGTCTGGAGTATTACTCAGTATAACTGTCACCCGTACGCAAGATTGGTTAGCGCACCATGCACAGCATATCCGCCGTTCTCTTCAGGGTCCCAATCCTCTTCCTTCTGTCTCGCTCCGGACACTACTACATATCGAGTGTTCTTGAAAAAATTGACTTTAGACCCGGGTTGATCAAAAGAGTAACAAAGAGCGTACTTTAGGATCCGTATGAATCTCAAACCAGCCACCGCAAAGATGACATTTACACCGAAATGAGTATATGGGCGTGCTGAAGTAGTTTCCAATCTTCTTCTTCTCCGCATTATAACGAACCCCCATGCCGATGTGGCTGTCGCATGTCCCGCTGTGCCGAATTCATTACGCATGTGCTAGGATTGTTCAGAAGCTTCGTACTCACCACCAGATATTGAATGGCAACTCGAAGCGTGTTATGAGTATACCCTGATCGATCTTTCTCGCCCTATCTCCAAGTGCATGTTTACCTTGAGAAGATGTCAGGGACAATTCTACGAAAGTAGACTGTGGTCTCACCTCTGTAAGCGTTTAGGCTCTTGTGCTTCTCTCCATCATAATCCGGAGGGTAGTATTTATTAAATCCTACAAGACGTTAACATCAAACCCCAAACTATGACAATATCGCCTTACCTTGCATGCTTGCTCAAAGCTGGTAGTGACGGCGCAGGAGTACTTGTGTAAGGTCTTCAATATAGACGCCTGATATCATCAGCGCTAAATCAATTACACGTGGAGAGCACGTGGAGGCGACTATTCCACTGAACCTAATTTTTCTTCTGGATACACCAAACCACCACAGCCCTCAGGTAAGTCTCATTGAAGCTAACATTGTATTCCCCAAAAACTAATCGAGATTCACTCTCATTACAGTCACCATCTGACTCTCCGGCATATTCAGGATGAGTTACGTCGCTAAGGGTGAGAAGGAATACGACGCTACGGGAGCTCCGGTCCCCACCGCCAAAATCCACAAGATCCGTATCACGCTGACCAGCAGCAATGTCAAGAACTTGGAGAAGTGTGAATACGAATTTTGCATTAAACTCACACTTGATGCTTACGTGCGGATAGTCTCGAACGATCTGATCAACCGTGCGAAGGACAAGCAGCTCCGTGTCAAGGGCCCCGTCCGTCTCCCCACCAAGGTCCTTAAGATCACCACCCGCAAGACTGTAAGTACCGCTTAAACCGCTTAAATACCTTTAGTACAATAGAAAGCTCATACTTGGTATGTTCAATAGCCTTGTGGTGAGGGTTCGAAGACCTGGGATCGCTACGAGCTGAAGATCCACAAGCGCCTCATCGACCTCCACTCTTCCAGTGAGATCGTCAAGCAGATCGTGAGTCGCTTTATATATACACTCAGATTCTGTTTCTGACTCTGGGACACAGACTAGCATCAGCTTGGAGCCCGGTGTCGAGGTCGAGGTTACCATCTCCGGATGATTGACTCAGTACTTAGTCTGACTGCTGTATGTTCATTGAGTCTTTACAAGACAAATGTGATACGATCTGTGATGACACTAAACATCCCTCAACCGACCATAAGCGCGAGAATCTGCATTTGTTCCGCCACAATGAGTCAGAAAAGAAAACTATTGATATAATTCCGATGGTGTACATGCGTGTATTAACATCCCGTACAGTGTATAATAAGGAATGAGTCCTGGCAACAATAAGTTACGGTCCAGTAGCTGTATTATATCATCCTTTAGAGTGACTGGTATGTTCAGATGTAAATGGCGTAAGATCCTATAACAGGCCGATGGTCGCTTTTAGCTTGCAAACGACGCATCGCGGTATCGTCTAGAGTATCGTATGACAAACAGACCACGTCGCCCTTCTGAGGCGGAGGCGGAGGAGGAGATTCAGGGGTCGGAGGTCTGTCTGACGGTATGTTCTGCGAGGCGGCGTCTCGTGATAGGAAAGGTAGAAAACCAAGGCTCCGCCAGAGGGAAGTGACCGGGGCCGGGCTTGGAAGCATCTCCTTAGGCGACGAGGCTGCGAGCATGTCGTGAATCTCACGAGGGCGAGGAGTCGGCAATGTTGGCGATCGGTTGTGCGTAAGGGAAGATAGAGAGGGCTTTCGAGAACGCAGCTCATCTCGCAAGGCCGCATGCGACTTCGAGCGATTTGGGAATGACCGGTCGGTAGTGGGCATCGAGTCGATCGATTTAGAGTGTATGAGCGGACGGGAATGAGGAGTAAGCGGCGACCTCTCCAGGGCTTTGGTTTGGTCTTCCTCGGGATTGTGGGTAATAGCTCGCGGGAAACCAGGGTCGTCAGGAAAATATGAGCTCGTAGGGGTAGTTTCAATGGATGTATTGGAATCCTTTCGGCTACGGAGGGAGGCGGGACGAAGAACATGTAAGAAGCTGCCCATCCGGTTTCGGACGGCAGACGGCGGAGGTTCAGAATCTTCTTCAATAGGTTCGAGTTCAGGGCTGACAGTAGACTTCCAGAGTATTCGGTCACACCTGAGGACAGTCAACCTGTCGACTACATGGCGACATAAACTAGGACTTACCAGCTAGGAACGCGTTGTTTGTTTGAAGAATCATAGTTAAACTGCTGGTCTCCTTCCTTCTCGTCGCCCTTCCCTGTCGACCTCGTTGAGTTTGTCCTGCCGCCGATTGGCAGCGGTGCGCTGGCATTGTGCCTCCCGTTTTCTGAAGAACCGGTGCTCCTGCTGGGTGCTAAATACTTACTATCAAGTTCCTTGCTATCGCTAGGGTCAGGCGTAGGAGGGAAAGTCATGGCCCTAAACTCGGGTGGTGGAGAATCCGGTAGAGAAGGAGTGGGAGGTGGGTCATCCGTTGGGTTGCTGCTTTGATTCTGGCTGTGCTTGAATTTCCATTTGCGAACAGGTGTGTGAGGCACAGATGTTGAGAGCAGAGAGATCCATTTCGTCTTCGCTTTCTGCGCGGCAGCACTGTACCAGTCCTTATTCACCAGATTGCTGGTACTGATGTTCGTGCGTGGCGATATCCCGGAGAGGAAGTAGTCTTCTCTTTCCTTCTCATGGTCGTCTCCTTCTATGGTGTACCGGGAGTAACTAGTTGATGCCACAGACGTAGCTTCGCCATCAAAATCTAACTCCTCGTCACTCTTGTCGTCCTCTGCATCCCGCCGCGATTCCTCGATCTCGGTTAGAAATTTCTCGTACTGAACGGCATCCAACACGGGATTTTTTGAGCTTCGTTTCAAACTACGATGTTTGCTCCGTCTGGAACGCAATACATCATATTTGAATGTAGGCGGAAAGTCAATGGAAGCCTCGTTGAATCCAACGAATGCTTCGCCGCGTTGCATAACATTGCGGAGTTGGTCAAACGCAAGTGCCTGCGCGTACTCTTCCAAAACAGAATCAGAAGCATTCTCAGAAGCCACGAAAAGATTACCTCTCCGAGATATAAGCCAATCTGCATGCAAACGTGTGATATCAAGTCGGAAATTTAGGTCTCCACATATGAATGCAAAATCGAAACGGTCGGTAATGTCTAAGCAGTAACACATTAGACTTCGAAATTTCAATGTGAGTGGCATCCGACCTTCAGCCATCATTCGAGGATCTTCGTGCGAAAGAAAGGTGTCAACCGCAAGCTCGCTCTGTCGATTTGAGTGGGCATTAGGAAATAGCTCAGAGTACACTGTACCACCGACCTTAATCTTAGCAAGATTGGCCAATCGATGTTGCATTTTACCCTCATGTGCTAATCAATGATCAAAATGTGAGGTATATATGAGATGCCTACGAACTTACCGGCTAAATGGGCATTGAGAAAGAGTAATGTGGTACCATTCAAGTTAAGACTGATGCCCACACCACCTTTATTTCCCACACGGCCACCAATTAAGCCTGCGGTTACAGCCGACTTTGACATCCCTGCGTACGAGTTGTACTTTGAGTCCATCAATACGCATTCAGTGCAGAACGGCACGTACCGTGTACAAGACTGCGAATGTCTCGCTTGATAAATACGGCGAGGTAGATGCCCATCATCCGCTCCTTGATTAGGAGTTCATACGGTCCCTTCTGCGTCGACAGCATACGTGAGCTCAAATCGCCCGTAGATTTCGCTTTCGGCGACATCGGTACGTCATCTGAATTCCCTGAATGTGCGTCTGATCCAAGTAGTTCTGACTGCACCGGCGCAGTGGTACGACCACCGTTACAAAACCAATCCTCTAACATAGACGTCCAGCCGTACCCGTACCCAGGATGGTGCGAATTGAGGAGATCGTGGGCTGATGTGCTCGCACTCGGCATTAACGGATCCTCGTCTTCGCTAAGCCGTTGATGCGAATGGCGACGAATAGAAAGGTGACGAGACCGACGATGATCCTCGTCACGAGCATCATCTTTAGATTTTTCCGGGTCCTGCGAATGTCCTGAGCGTGGTCTGTCTACGGATTCTTTGCTCTTGTCACGTTCCTTGTCCTTGTCCTTTAGCTTGAAGCCGGCGCCCAGAGCCATAGGTATGCCTTACACGAGATGTTAGCCTGATGTGTGGCATGAACACGAGATACGTACCTGAAACGCTGGGGCATTCTTGTCCTGCCCTACATACAGGTGTGAGCAGATATTTGCACAATGAAGCGTTATCTTACACTACAATCAAATGATATGGATGTTCCGCGTTCAGAGGTAAGTCTGGTATGACACCTGGTGTTATAGGTTGGACGTCCTGCTCATGAACGGCTCCGAGCAGATCTTCAAGATCACCCTGACACGCCAATATCAATAAGCAGAAGATAGAATGATAAACTGGGACTGCTCGCCTTTGGGAGAGACTCGTGCATATTCCATGTCAATATCCGTACTTTCAGGAACTTTGGTAAGGGCCGTGACCGACGTGATGAGGCTTCCCCCTCCGTGGAGTCCGCATGTGTAGGAAATAAAGCGTGTAATCGTGCCATAACACCTGTCACACGATGATATATAAGTAGAGTAGCGTGAGGTACGATGTCCCGGACCTGGTCGTTGTGAACTGCTATGAGGTGCCGCATCGTCTGTTCTGGAATGGCCAGCAAGTGGCGATGACGGCGAAGGCTGTATCACCATTATAGATACTTAGTGATGATAGTACTGAATTATAGCATAGATTTGTCGACCTAACGAGCCTGCAGAATGAGTAGAAAGTGGTGATGATGTAAGTCGTAAAGTCCGAGGGCACGATTGCTAGAAGGCAGATGGGATTTGCCGTGACCGTGAATTGGCCCCCGTCGACCTCAACGCGCCTCGCGCAGTTCACGACTTCGGCAGACTTTGACCACGACTTGCACGACTGTTCCTGGCTGTGCTCCAACTCTTCCTGGTTGAGTGGCTGCTCGCTATCCTACGATCTTGGCGGTCCACAAGCAGTGTAATCTGCAACATCCGCCTCAAACGTAACAATTATGAACACGAACATCAGTCAGTTACAGCCACATCCGCCATTGCAGATTCAAAGAGTCTCGAAAGAGGGTCAAGAAAAGGAAGGAAACGTGCGTTTTTTCCCGTCGTAGTTCAAATGAACCTAGATTTAACCGTTATATCAGTTTCTAGCTCTTCGACTATTAAACAAGAGAGCACGCGTTAGGTTATCACCAGATCCCCTCAAGCTCGATGCTCTCCCTAGTCGCGGGAATCTCTTTGCTGTTTCGAACTCCAAGGCATGCTTCGCTGCTATAATATGCAACGCGGCCAGCGAATATTGTATGTAAACAATCGATTATAAATGTTATAGCGCACTTCTAAGATGTCATAGCCCTCATTCTTTCAAGCCTGTCTGAGCTACGAACCGCGTTCACATCTACCTCGTCAGAAGGTGAACCTTCCTTCACTCTGCGGCGTACGATACCCTTGTTAGGTCCTGCCACTGCAATTGCATTCGCCTCGGGTGACTCGAAGATAATAGTGGCTTTCGCACAAGGCTCTATCGCAGTTTATGATACCCAGGCTATCTCCAATCATGTCTCAGGTGTACTTCCTCCCCTGCATATCTTCACATCGCCTACTGGAACCGCTGCCCATGAACTGGTCGCCAACCCAGGGGATTTACCAGACCTTGTTGCTGTCTTGTTTGAAACAGGCGGTCCTGGCACCGAAGTGGTGCAACTTTTAGATGTGCAGAAACTCCAGGTTACAGGTGGATGGACAAGTGGTGGTTCACCTCAGAGTACGCCGACGTCCAGTAAGCATATCCTCTGTTATCAGACAGTGCTCCGTGCTAATTATCACCCAGTATGCTGGTCTCCGAAAGGGAAACAACTCGCCGTTGGACTCCAGAGCGGAGACATTGTTACATTCAACCCATCTGACACATCGAAGCCGAAGTCCTTTCTATCCGCACCTACGTCAGCTCAATCACAGAGTGTTATAAGCACAACTTGGTTGTCTAACCCAGACTTCCATTGCATCTATGCACCTGCAGGACCTCTCACCCCCGAATCGGAACAAACACATATAGTTCTCTCTCTAGAATCCAAAGCAAATACTCTAACGGACGTGAAGCTCAACACACCGTATTACCCTGTACCGGGATTACGCCCGCCGGGAGCGTTCACCGCTGTCCTCAAACATTGGGAACCTGCCAAATTCTTGTTGTTCATCGGCGACAGCACTTCGTCTGACATTGGAGTCATTGGATGCACAACTGAACCGTCCGGCGAGGAAGTTTGGGTCAACCTCTCGCTAGAAGAGACCTCTACGCCAAGTCTACCTCTCGACAAGGACATGAACGACACTATACTCCTGGGACTATCCTTCGATCTCACCGGCACAGAGGATTACACTCACACGACCGTATCTGGCGAGCTTGCTACCATGCCGCCGCCTCCAGTCTTGTACGCATATGTTAGTGATGGTACAATTCTTGGATGGAACGTCATCAATGTATCCACCAAACCCTACCCTGGTTTGGTTTCTGCGCCTTCGGCGGTGGACAGCAGCACTGTCTCTATGGAGACTTCGGTGGACCATGAAGACAAGCTTCCAGTAACAGTACCCGTGGGGCTTTCAGTCGAGCAGCAATCAGCAGCGAAACCTACCTTTGCGCAAGCTTCGACATTTGGCGGAACTAGTCAGGGTCCCTCATTCGGGCAGAGTGCATTTGGTCAAACATCCGCGTTTAGCCAACCTACTCCTGCCTTCGGTTCTACTAGTTTCGGACAACCTTCGAGTTCAAGTAGCGCTCCATTTGGCACCACTGCCCCAAGTTCAGGCGGATTTGGCGCGTTCGCCTCTGCGGGCACCTCGAAATTCGGCCAAGCAGGCTTCGGTGTCAACACATTAGCCCCTCCCGCTGTTTCACAAGGCACCTCTCTGGCGTCTCCCATGGCCATATCCATGTCCAACTCAGAGGAACCCATGTCTGCAGATGTCGAGACTGATGCGGGACTGGGAGGTCTCTCTCTAGGTGGCACGTCAGGTGTATCTGAAACAGATAAGCCCAAATCTAGCTTCGGTGGAGGCGGTCTGTTTGGTTCCTTCGCCTCAACACCTAGCGATTCCAGCAAACCGCCCTCTACATTCGGTTCCACTGGCTTTGGTAGCGGCGGTAGCGCGGGCCTTCTGAAACCGGCTACAGGATTTGGTGCATATGCCAACCAGGGACCGTCTGCCTTCGGCGCCTTCAGCTCCTCTCCTGCGCCAAGTGGAGAGCCAAAGGTCTCTGCCTTTGGCAATGCGAGTGCTTCGGCGGGGACCACTCAAGCATCTCCAGCTTTCGGGCAGTCTGGATTTGCTGCAAAGCCTGCATTTGGGAAATCCTCATTCGGGCAGTCGTCGTTTGGCCAGCCTGCCTTCGGCCAATCAGCTTTTAGTACCGCCCCTGCGAAACCAGAACTCAGTACAACTGGCTCTGGTGCTTCTGGCGGAGGTTTCGCTGCTTTCGCAAAGGCGGGGCCTACAGGGTTCGGATCGTTCGTGAAGCCTGCAGAACCTGAAAAGACCCCTTCACAAGAGGCCCAGACGATCAAAACAGAATCGCCTGAAGCTGATATGTCTGCGTCGGAGCCCGTCGCAAACAACAGCGGTGCGGCGTCAAGCTCTGCCGCGGTCACAACACAACCATCTCCAGCCACACCGGATAAAACATCCTCGGTCTTTGGTGGCACGAACACCACTACTTCATCCCAAACAATTCCCAGTACCACTCCTACCACATCTCCGTTCAAGAGCAGCACACCAGGTCCCGCCACCGGCGCCTTCGCTGGCTTGACTGCACACCCCACTGGTTTCGCCAAGCTAGACTCAGGTTTTGGAGCATTTGGCAATGTATTGCCGAATGCGTCATCACCATTCCTCAACCCTCCCAAAGTCAGTAGCACAGGTGCATTCGGGGTACCAGTGTCTGCTTTTGCGTCGGCACCATCGTCCACAACTCCTGAAAAGACAGCTCAGCCGACATTCGGCGCTCCGTCTGCATTTGGTGCAGCAGCATCTTCGGGCTCGCCCTCATCAAAGCCTACGTTCGGAGCACCGTCTCCTCTGGGTGGATCTGCATTCGGGAAGTCTGCGTTTCCAGCGACTCCTGCTCCAATCAAGCCTGCATCCATCACAAGTGGTGGCTTTAGCGCATTCGCGGGCACCGGAGGGTTTTCCGCTCTTTCAGGAAGCGGTAAATCGTTCAGTGATTTGTTGAAAGCCGACACGGACGCTGCTGGTAAGGGAAAAGCAAAGGAATCCGTTGAAGAAACCAAGACAGTGTCTTCTGCCGCTGACAAGAAGCCCGTTTCGGTATTTGCCACACTTTCGAGGGTGACTTCATCGTCCGACACCAACGAAGGTAGGTCTTGCCATCCCATCACCCTTGAGCACACACTGACTCAGACGGTCTTATTGGCAGCTGAGAAGGAACCCGAGTCCTCTAAAAGTGAAGCCAGAGAACATGATGATGAGGAACAAGGGGATGAAGAAGACGACCGCGAAGGAGCGGAAGATGAGGATGACACAGTGTCCTTCTTGTCGGAAAGCTTTAGCGACGAGGAGGAGCCGGCAGAGGAGGTCACTAAAGACGAAGCTGAGGATGAATCAGAGCAATCAAGTACACCCGCCGCTGTAAAGGAGAAAGACATCGCACCTGAAGAGTCACCAACGTTGACAGCTCCGTCAATCCAGCTTCTTCCGTCTTCTCCACCTGTTACATCTGGTCCCTTGGAGAAGGAGAAGCTGAGTTCAGTATCCACGGAGAGTAGTACCACTCCGCCTGGGTCTCCTTTGAAGGATGGACCACCAGTTGTGGCGCCTGCTCCCGTGACTGCTGCACCGGCCACGTCGCCATTTGGTGGTGTCGGACTCGGGAGGCCCTCTACTCGACCAATACGAAGCTCTCCACTAGCGAGCGCTCCTATATCAGGGGATGAGGGCGAAGAGGAAGAAGAGGATGACGAAGACGACGATGGAGAGCTAGAAGAAGTAACTATCAGACCCGAAACAACGAGTCCAGAGGCAACGCCAGAGACAAAGAAAGATCAACCAACGACACCGACTGCCCTACCGTCTCTTTCCACCAACGATGATAGTGCCGGGGGCCTACCAGCCAAGGCAAGGCCGAAGACACCCCCTCTATTGTCCACCATCACCACTCCGGTGCCCAAAATGGCGCCATTTACGCTAGCAGCCGCCAAGTCACCTACGACGCCTGAGAGTGGACCATCCGGGTCTGCAGCGAAGTCTGGCTCTATTTTCAGCACTCCTGTCACCTCGTCAGGTTTCTTCGGAAAGCCGACAACACCCCCGACGCCCTCGCCTTTTGGAGCTCCATCTACGGGCGTATTTGGGCAGAAGCCTACAATTTCGCCTCCTGCACTGGGCGGCGGCGGTACCCCACCACCCAATGTGTTGTCTACACCAATGCCGCCTCTCCCTCCGGGCGGCTTGTTCGGCCCACGGCCTTCAAATGCCACTCCGAAGCCAGTTGGTGAATCTCAGCCACAGCAGACGACATCTATCTTGGGCGCTGGTTTCCTAGGGTCGAAGTTTCCTCCCGCCCCTTCTCCAGTTCCAGTAGCCGGCGGTAGTCTGTTCGGTCAAACTCCTCAGCGCCCTGCCACTCAAGCATCACCACCAACATCGAAACCTATGGATCCATTGGCACAGATGGAAGAAGGGATGCAGAAGGAATGTTTGATATTATACATGACATTGACCAGGGAACTGGAAGCGGTATGTTCTCGACTGCTTTTGAACATCGATTCGTGCCACTTACCAGAGTCACAGATGAAGAAGCTCACCGAGCAGTCACAGAAACGGCGGGCGGATTACTACCAGACTGATAAGACCTCTAGGACTCTGACTGACTTGAGCGATCCGACGAAGTTCAAAGTAGGAGATGCCGCTGAGTTCGGACGGATCATGCTCACACTGGAGAAAGACGTAGCAGAACTCAAAGAGTTGAGAGCTGCTCACCTGAAATCTATCGCTGACCTGGAGAGTGGAATGCTTAGAGGTACCGTTCATCTTGATTTGGGCTGATCAAAAGCTAACAAGCATCTAGCCACTATGCGCAAGGAAGAGATTGTACGATTCAGCAAGGCTAGCACCGATGCTGAATTCGCCAAGATGCTGAAGGCGCGAACGCTGGGCCCTGATCATCTCGAAACACAGATGCAACTACGGAGGGGGATACGGGTAAGTAAACACCTCAGCGTGTTGGACAGCATCTAATTCGTCACTATAGGTTTTGAGCGATCGGATCCAAAAACTGGAGGATCATATTTCGGCATCGAAAAAGAGACTCAGCCAGTTAAAGTCGGGAAAACCGGGCATTCGGTATGTTCCAATTTGGCATATAAAATCTTGCTATCCCTGACGCAAAGGATAGGCCTCCTTCACTGGACACGATCAACCGGACCTATCGGAACATCGATCTCGCTATCTCACAGCAGGCCGACGATATCGCGCGTCTTACGTCGAGGGTGGCGAAGCTGGACCTGCAGTCAACTCGCTCACCTGCGCGTTCCAACGTGCGCGATGGGCGATTGCCTGCTGATGCGATGTCCAGCCCGACAGGACGACCCATAGACGTCACACCAAATGTGGCCGTCAGAACTGCCGCGGCTCTCAACGCAGAACGAGCCGCCCAGAAACTGAAGGGAGCCTTACTGAATGTCCGCAAGACGCCACTTATGAACACTCAAGCCTTGCGAGCCCCCGCGCCGCCCTCTGCGTTCTATACGCCTGTCAAGGAGGAACAAACAACTCCTGCAGCGGGTTTATTCAATTCAGGTCCGTCTCTCTGGCAGCCGCCTTCCTCCCCATTACCAGACCTTCCGCAAACGCCAAAGTGGACACTACCTCCGTTCCAACTGCCTGACTCACCTGCATCACCGACACCTGCACATGGCACTAGTCTGCGCCAGCGTGGGTCAGCTTCGGGCAAGAGTTTGCACCAAAAGCCCATCCAACTGAAGAAGTCTGCCGGGAGTCCTCCGGTGGCGTCTCCCCCTCCCAACTTCAGCTGGGGTCCTTTGCCAGGGGTCAGCCCTATGACTACGTTATCTTCAGATGTGAGGAAGAAGGACGGATCGAGTTCATCAACTCCACTGGGGGCATCATTATCGGACTCATGGGTAGCAGATGGGTTTGACAAGAAGTGACATATGTAACGTTGTGTTATAGGGTTTTCGTTGTCCACTACTATGAGTCGTTTTTGCTTGTTTTCGTACCGTTGACTGGTTTGCTACCATTTGTATCTGCATTGTCTGCATCTGCAACCTGTTCCGTCTCATCTGGTTGCGCAAATGGATCGTAGATGATGCTTTCAAGGTGAGCCAGAGCAGCCTAGTAAGGAATTCTAGTATGGCGCGTAGCGGTTGTCATTCATGAAATTGCTGCGCACCCTCCCGACTTCACTGAGCTCTTCTTCTGCGTTACCGTTGAAGGTCTCGAAGGCTGATTCGTCGATAAAGGTGTCGTCGTCTTCATCCATATCGTCGTCGCCTGCAGGATCTGGGTGTAGTGAAGCACATATTGACAGGGCTTCAAAGATACTTTCCACTAGAACGAGGATATCAGCAATCGACGTCTTAGAACCCAGAATTCCGCGTACATGCAGTAGGGGCTTGAGGCACGATGACAAGTTCTCTCATGTTGTTTGCTTCATCGTCCTCACCTTCTGCCTCTTTTGACGCTACATGCTCGTCCAACTGGCAGTATATCGATGGTTTGCCATCTGCACGCGATATCGCATGCAAGGTGATGGAAGGATATTCGACTTGGATTCCACGACCCGCAGCTGACATGAAAATAAGGACACTGTGGCGTGTATAAGCGCATGCCATAAGATACAAGCGAGTTTCGTACCTTTCTATTACGTAGAGTGTCCCATTGGCACAATCCTCTGCGCTGAAGGTCTCGAGTACTGGGTCAAGAGTGATAGATACATTCTCCTCCTTGTGTCTTAGGACCGGTGGTATATCGCTGAAAGAGGCTGGTGTAGATGCGACCAGGGTCTTGTGTTCCTCTGGCGAGACGAATTTTGGTAAAGCATCAACGAGAGTGATAGAGGCCATGTTGTGGGTTGAAGTAGAGATAGAAAAAGTTGAGCTTTGATTGGCAGCGAACTGCATATCTAAAGATCAGATCTGGGAGCAATTTGATGTGTCAAGTCTGCTTACTCATGCGGTGCCTACGGTGTCCTCGGTGGTCCATTACACTGCCTAACCATTCCTCGACTGCGCCTGTATTCTTGACTTCCACCTCAACCTCCATCTCATCCACCACCTCAACATCACATCACTATCATTTGTCTCATACTATTCTACCGCAATGGCTCCTCCCTCTGACCCCCAGACTGCTGCACTCGTCTCTCATATCTTCCAGCAGACCCAAGCCAACGTATCGTTCCTTGCTGCTCAGAACTACATTACTCCTTCCGAAGCCTCAGAAATCATATCGCGTCTCACCACTGCTCAGAGCAACGTCAATTCACCCACAGACGAATCACTGGAGAGCAGTATGCAGGCCCTACGCGTTACGCCAGTCGCACCAATCGCCCGAACAAACACAGGCCCCCGACGGAACGTACCCCCACCCCCACCTCCTCGCACACAACAAGCCAAGGCGTTATGGGCATACAATGAGGATGGCCGGGTATGTGTGCACATATAGCCGATAGCATCTGTTTGACACTCACCGCGATATATATTACAGGAACCTAATGACCTGTCCTTCTCAGCCGGCGAGATCGTTGAGATCGTAGACGAGACCAACGCAGATTGGTGGACAGGCAAGTGCAGAGGTCGTCAGGGTCTCTTCCCATCCAACCATGTGGAGAAGATCGACTCGTCATCTGCACCCACGTCCCCTCCGCCGCCTGCTCGCATGGTGCCTCCGCCAATGCAGGCCCTGCCTCCTCCTCAGCAAATGGCTCCTTATTCTCCCGGCCCTGGTCCACAGGGTTATACACCGAATTATACAGACAACAAACAGGCTTACAGACCTTATGGATCTCCTTACCCTCCTCCTGCGCCGGTTGCTGTCGCGCCCCCTCCAGCACCGGTAATCGTTCAAGAAGCTGCTCCGCCAAAGAAGCATCGCTTTGGAAACCTCGGCAATACAGTGAGTGTTACCTTCCGAGCTCTTCCTTACCATCCTCCTGTACCTTCATTGTAATTGGTGTTAACGCACTTCCTCAGATGGCGAACGCCGCAGCAGGCGGTGTCGGATTCGGCGCCGGTAAGTCGTCATACAGAACGGAATGAATATTCTTGTCCTCATGCAAATTTGCAGGTGCTGCCATCGGTAGTGGCATTGTCGACGCAATCTTCTAAACCTGATGTTATCTTCCAACCATTTCTCGCATTCTCTTTGGATAACGTACATTCGTTTGTCTTTGCTTGAATATGATTTGTGTGTCGGAATCAGTATAGATATATGTACTATATGTTCACCTTCGCCCGGATTTGACGCGTATAATTTTCCATGATGCTGACGGGAGCTCGAAACAGCTTGGATGAAGGCAGGGCTTGAACGTTGAACTTTGAGTGGTATACTCTCTGGTTTTGTTCGCGTGCTATAGATTGATCCTTCGATCCACAGGCACCGGCTCGTAAACCCGTGAAACCCGCCCGCGCGCCAAGCCCGACTCGCGATTTCCCAGCTTAGCGAGCAGTCGGGGCGCCCGTCGGGGTGATTCCTTGCCCGCGCGTCGCGTCGCGTCCGAGTCGTCTTTGGTTCTAATGGGAGGCGATGGCGATGTGCATATGATCCGTACCTCCAGCAGGGGGCGTTGGAGTTTCAACTCCTGGACCACGCCTCCACACACAGTGCTATGCGCGGCCGCGGCGAACGCAATCGACAAACTTGAGTACTGTCGAACTCTATGCTCACATCAGTGACCAACAGGCCGCGTTTCGCCCGCCCCCGATACGCAAGCGATGACAGCTCGTGAGCTCTTGTTACGTGAACTAATCTCTTTGGCCCAGGTTCCTGCAAAAACAGACCACAGGAAGAAATTACTGGCATCTGTACCAGCACTGTTAAGAGGCGAGCAATTCGGTATTCATACGCTATTGGACAGCAAGCAAGACATTGGACAGGCTATCGAAAATGATGCATGAGGTACGCCTGTTGTTTCTGTACCGTTGCACCGCCTAATCTCAGTCCTGTTTTTCGACTGCTATTCGTCCAACCCTACTATCTACCCAATCCGATTGTAGATCAGGCACCGCCACGCTACCATGAGCGCCCTGCTCTTCCGCTCGATTAGTGGGCGGGGCGTTTTGGGGGCGCTGGCTAATTTCTGAAACATCAAGGAAAACTCGGGGGAAGGTATACCACAAAGTTGAACGAAGATAAAAGGACTGGGCAAAGTTGCTCTGGTCTTCACTAAACCATCGCATCCACTCCTTCTCTCGACATGTACTCTCTTGCCACAAGAGTCGCCCCCCTTGCCCTTGTCTTGTCTCTTGCTCTAGGTTCCTCTGCACAGGTCGACACAGAGGCAGCTAAAGTTGCTAGTCTGCGTTTGGCGCCTACCACTGTAGATCGCATAAAGCTTCTCCAAGACAATGAGGTAACAAACTTTCAGTTATGGGAACGATATCCATTCTGATATACGCCTTCATGCAGTTTGTCTTCAACTTCCTTGAGGAAGGTGTCACCGAGACCAAGGGCGCAGGAGGGCACACAGTCGAGGCGTCCTCCGCAAACTTTCCCGCTCTAGTAGGGAACGGCATGGCGATGACCATAGGATTCCTTGGTCCGTGTGGCTTCAACACTCCACACACCCATCCTCGCGCCACAGAATTCAACTTCGCTGTCAACGGGACCGTACAGTCGGGCTTTCTGGTTGAAAATGGGGCACGCTTCGTTTTCAATGAGATTCCTCCTGGTTCTGCAGCAATCTTTCCTAAGGGTGCCATACACTTCGAGATGAACAATGGGTGTGGTATGTACCATCGCTCTTCCTCCGCTCGATATCAGCTGACAGTCTTACAGAGGACATGATATTTGTCGCCGCCTTCAATGATGAGGATCCCGGAGTTGAGCAAGTTGCTCAACGCTGTGAGTTGTTTTTGTGGGTTTAATGAAATAGTACTGATGTGATATGTGCAGTTTTCGGCCTCCCGCCTGCGTTTGTGGCGGCTTCATTGGGTGACATTGGAGTTGAACAGGTTGCCGGACTTGAGGCTATGGTAGGCTGACTCTTGAAACTGGCATTCCGACACCCGTTGACCTTTCTCTATCAGATCCCAGATAATGTCGCTCTGGGCACAGACGAATGTTTAAAGCGTTGTGGTCTGACCCGGGATACTCAGGCCACCGGCCAGCGCCAACCTCGGGTCTCCGCAAATGCCCTGCCTTCAGGCTTCTCCGGTCCTCCTGCTCCTCCCAGCGCATCTACTCCCGTTGCTTCCACTCCCACTGGTGCTCCTGTGTCATCTGCAGCAACATCTGCTGTCCGCTCTACCGCGGATAGCTCGTTTTCGAAGCTGGCTTCTGACGATGCCGTCAGTGGCGGAGTCACTGTTCAGCAGCCGAACGGGAAGATAAACCCTCTCATCATTTCGTTGATCGTCGTCGTCGCCGTTCTTGCTGCGGGATACGCCGTCCTCGCCTGTGTTTACTTCTACAAGCGCAAGCAAGAGAGGACGTCACGTACGAAAGGCAGCAAATACTTCCGGACTGGCGCAGACTTTGCGCCTCAAGCAGCAATGTTTGATGCAGAGAAGCCACAACCGTTTGAGTCTTATGACGCTGCGGCTCATGAACAAATGACTCCTTACGACTCCCCTGCTGGCCACTCATGACAGTAGTTTTTCCTTACCATTCGCGCTGTATCTGGGCTAACTGTAGAACATTATATCATCATACTATGATACACCCTGTATTTATATGAACCATGGACTTTATTACAAGAATCAGTGTGGTTTATAGACATCCAACTCGAATTCGAATCTCGCGATGTTTGAGACCACATGTCTTGTTGGCGCTTGCATAGGCAGAAAAGGCATCTGGGGACCTTTCGTTCCTAACAACGCCAAACAATTCGCGTTCGGCGACGCTGTCCGAGATCGGGCGCTCGTGGAGTCAAAGCGTTGGGGTCCGCCGCAAAGTTCCAACTTAAACTCACGCTGTTAGAGCGGCTTGAATTGACGGCGTGACTGCTCATGCTGCTCTAAAAACTACTTGCCTCTCGTTTTCCAAGTCAACGATGTCTTTGCTCTTCAGACATCTCAGGATTCACCAGATTTTCGGGGCAAATACGGATGTCGGGAAGACTCTCCTCACATCGGCTCTTGTGCGCGCGTCGGCTGCGAAAGATCAGGATGTATTCTATCTCAAGCCCGTCAGCACAGGACCTATGCAAGATGCCGACGATGAGTCAGCTCTTTGCTCATTTGATTGCACAGACTAGATCTTGATAGTTCGATAGGCATATCAAACGTTACGCAGGGGATTATCTCAACAGGATTCACAGTAAATGCCTCTTCCGTTATGGAGAGCCTGTGAGTCCTCATTTAGCCGCGAGGATGGCCCATGGAGAAGACGCAGCTAAGGTAGGGCATCTTACGCGTCTCGGAGTGGCAAGGCTGATGTTCATCTATTGAAGCAACATGTTCCTCCGGACAGTACATTTGTGGATGCTATAGCAACCTATGTGCGGGAATGTGCTGCGAAGTCACCTCGAGGTGCACGGATGTACATTGAAACCGCCGGAGGTAAGGATTCCCTTTCCTGTTGAGCAAAGGAAGAAGGCTGCAGGACATCTGTCACTCAGACCTCGCTCTATCGACAGTATAACCTTCGCGATGTACAAGCTGAGACATCACGACAGGTGTGCACAGCCCAACATTATCTGGAAGCACGCAGCTGGACGCCTACAGACCACTATTGCTTCCGACCATCCTTGTCGGGGACTCGCGATTGGGCGGCATCTCCGCTACCATCTCCTCCTACGAGTCACTGGCACTTCGTGGATATACTGTGGACGCGATCTTATTGTTTCACGACGAGTATTATCGTAATTGGGAGTATCTGGTTCCGTACTTCGCTGAGCGAGGCCTTACGGTGCATGCACTGAAGACTCCCCCGGAAAAGCACGTTGACTCGGCCATAAACTTCGATCTGACCGAAGCGTTCTACAAGGAATTAGTCCCGACATCACAAGAAGGCGGGATGTTCGATGTTCTATCCCAGCTCGACGCTTGCCATGCCAAGAGGTTAGAGCAGCTGGACTCGATGCACAGTCGGACAGTGGACACTATCTGGTGGCCATTTGTACAACACGGCCTGGTCAAAACACGGAAAGATGTAACGGTCATCGATAGTGCATATGGAGACGCCTTCTCAGTCTATAACGGCGGCCTCAGACAGTCGTCTTCCGACACCCCGGAATCTCTCCTCGAGCCACACGTAGATGGCTCTGCATCCTGGTGGACACAAGCTCTCGGTCATGCTAATCCAGCCTTGACCCTCGCCGCTGCTCGAGCTGCCGGCCGCTACGGGCATGTTATGTTCCCTCAAGGCACTCATCTTCCTGCACTTGAACTCGCAGAACGTCTCGTCACATCCGGCCCCGGAAAGGGCTGGGCTTCGCGTGCCTTCTTTTCGGACGACGGATCTACGGGCATGGAAGTCGCTTTAAAGATGGCCCTGCGCTCTTTCGCAGTGCGACAAGACGGAGGGCTCGATACTGGGAAGGAGAGGAAAAAAAGACGAGATCTTGGAATCCTCGGTCTCAAGGGGAGCTACCACGGAGACACTATCGGAGCTATGGATGCGTGTGAAGAGGGTGTTTACACGTGTGAGTGGCACGAGGCGAAAGGCTTCTGGTTCGAGCCTCCGTCTCTGTCCATCCAAAAGGGCAAACTGGTCATTTCGCTGCCGCCCGCGATTGTCGCTGAAATCCAGGACCATGCTGCAGAAGTGCGGGGTTTCACTATCCATAGCGCATACGATGTAGCGAAGCGGTTGGACACGCCTCTTGCACAAGTATATCGCCGATACATCGAACAGACCCTAACAAAATTGGTGGAAAGTGGCGATCACAATCTTGCGACCCTCGTCTTAGAACCGGTAACAT
Source organism: Phlebia tremellosa (assembly GCA_011032875.1). NCBI lineage: Eukaryota > Fungi > Basidiomycota > Agaricomycetes > Polyporales > Meruliaceae > Phlebia > Phlebia tremellosa. Next base: position 42,768 of record JAAIFI010000071.1, on the reverse strand, counting down.
TGCGCTTACGTTCTTCATGTACAGCTGTTGACCATGTTTACAGATTGTCATGGGTGCAGGAGGAATGATCTTCGTTGACCCACTTTTCCAAAGAGTCATGGTTGACGTCGTCCGCGGACCCCTCTTCACCTCGTCATCTCAAGCAGGGATTTCAAAGCAGCATGGCCTTCCTGTGATATTCGACGAAGTCTTCATCGGCCTCTATCGCCTCGGCTTCGAAAGTTCAAACTCTATCTTGGGCGTGAACCCGGACATCTCAGTGAATGCCAAGGTTTTGACGGGCGGCCTGGTCCCTCTGGCTGTGACGATGGCGTCAGAGGACATCTTCCACGAATTTTACAGCGACAAGAAGACCGACGCTCTCCTGCACGGACACAGCTACACTGCATACCCAGTCGGCTGCGAGGTGGCCAACGAGACTCTCAAAATTATAGAGAAGCTTAAAGGCAGCGATGAGTGGACGATGGCGAAGGAGGAATGGAGCTCACCGAGTGATCCGGCTGGGACACGCGTGTGGAGTTTCTGGGGGCCTGAATTTGTCAATGAGTTGTCGCGCCTACCTGTGGTAGGAGAAGTCATGACCCTGGGCACGGTCCTGGCGATCAAAATTGCGGACGATGCAGATGGTAAGTTTATGCATATATTAGGTGGTCAGATTTTGACCTCGTCTGCAGGCTACCAGTCTCACTCGGCACAACGTCTCCTCGATTCGCTCAAAGAACCATTTGACGACGGGCTGGCCTCCGTTCTCGGAAGCCCAGGATACGGCATCAACTACAGGACGTTGGGCAATGTCGCATACTTCATGTGCGGCCTTAATAGCGATCCGGCGTTGCTCCGCTCAGTCGAAGACAGGATCTGGAATGCTCTTCACACAGCTAGCAAATAGCTTTTGAATTCAAAAATATTGGTATCGATCGTACAAAATCATATTTCTTCACGATTAGCGTACATGGAGCATGACCAGTTAGATGCGCAACGGTATAATATAAAGATAAAGCAAAAGTGCTCATAGATGAATGTGTGCGAGATGATGCGTGATGGTGATGATGGTGCAAGATGCAATGTCTTCAGAACAAATGCGGCGGAACTCTATGGGTGATGATTAATGCGTGGAAATAGGTATCGTCTAGGTTCGTGGTCATGTTTTTCGTCATCGCCCACATCTCTTCACCTCTTTTCGATGGACTTGTGCGACTCTTCCGAGTCCCGCCGCTCGCGCGAGAGGGCAGTGGCCTCGCTCGCGTCGTCCCCTCGCGTTCTCTCTTCGATGACCGCCGCCGACGAGGTCTGCTCCTCGTCCGTCGCTGGCGGCTTGCGGTGGCCCACGATGCCGATCTTGCGCAAGAACACTGCAGCGAGCGCCGCACCGATGACGCCGAACGCGAACCCGCCCCACATCGCGTCCTTGTACGCGGCGAGCTGCGCGTCCCACGGCGCGTTCGTGCCGGACTTGTTCACGACGACGCCCTCCTTGAGCGACTGCTTCGTCAGCGTCGCGTTGAAGATGATGGTCGTGATCGCGAGGCCGAATGAACTGCCGAGCTGCAGACAGATCGTGTCAGGGTCAGGTGAGAGAAAAAGAAGAGCGCGTGGGAGATGACGCACCTGTGTCATGGTTTGGAAAAGCGCTCCAGCGACGCTCTGTTCGTGGGGCAAGCTGACTTTGGCGACGAACAGTGTGCCGGACGCAAAGACGAAATCTGCCCCACAGACAGACACGATAGCCGCTGGGAACCCGAAGGACCAATATGGCGCGTTCGTGTTAATGACAGCGAAGAGCACATTTGCGGTGGCTGTCAGAGCTGTTCCGGCGACTGTAAAGAGGATGGATAAGCCGACGTTGCGTGACTTCAGTATGTAAACGTACCGATGAGAAAAACAACGTCTACTCGGCCGACTACGAGCGCGACGATGAGGTTGCAACTCAAGCCGGTTACGAACATCGGAATCAGCCGAATCATCGTGCGCACCGGCGACAGTAGAAGGAAGTTCTGGTAGTACAACTGAAGATAATTATATTAGCGACCAATAACGTGTGACGGTATCAGTCGTATGACTTACCTGCACCCAAAAATTCCAGCTCATGAAGCTGCACCATTCCAGGAACGCAATGACCAGCATTACGGACATGCGACCTTTTGCACGGCTCCAGATGGATAATTTCATGAGTGGAGGCGGAAGCCACTTCGACTTCGCCCTCAAAGGATCTTCCCGGACACGCTCCAAATAATATTGCCAGAATAAAAACGCGACTAGAAGGAAGACGCCAACGACGATGAACGCGATGATATATGGCGTACTCCACGTCTCAGGCGCGATACTGCCGTCACTGAGCACGAACACGATCAGCGTGAGCCCCGCGGTGACGAGGAACGCGCCGAGCCAGTCGACGCGCTTGTCCGCCTCGTCCGACGGTACGTCCTTGTCAATGACGAAGAGGCCAGCGGCAAAACACGCGCCGCTGATGCCCGTCATAAGGTAGAACGTCGAGCGCCATGTCTGTGCGGTGAGCTGCGTGAGGGTACCGCCGAGCAGCGAGCCCAGGGCGCCGCCCATCGGCGCACCCGCCGCGAAGGTCGCGAACGCGATGGCGCGGGCCTTCGAGGGCGGGAACGCGTGCGCGAGGATGCCGAGTGAGGCAGGGATGATCGCGGCACCGCCGATGCCCTGTATTCCTCGGAGGATGTCGATGGTGATTTCGTTTTGCGAGAGGCCGGACCCGAGGGAGAAGGCCCCGAGGAAGACCATGCCTACGAGGAAGGTTAGTTTCCGGCCGTACAGGTCGGCTATGCGTCCCAGGAATAGCAGGAGACATCCCTGCAAAAAATAAATGTCAATTAGGATCGCTGGTGTATGTAAACACCGAAGACGTACCGAGCTTAGAGTGTAGGCCGAGACGATCCATTGAAGTTTGTACTCTTCAATGTTAAGATCCCGCCCTATGGTGGGAAGTGCGATGGAAGCCGCAGTCGCACTGGCTGTCTGTGAATTTGTAGGAGTTAAATGAGAGATCTTTGAAGGGCAGATCCTGCGCGTACATTTAGAATCATGGCAGTGGTGCATGTCGCAACAATGCCGACCAGTCTCCAAAAGCTGTGGTGGATGACTGGTGGTGGTACATCATGAATTTCATGGGGTTTCTCCTCGGATATCGAATGCGACATGGAAAAGTCGCCTCCGGAAGTCGTGAGTGGGTTTGCTGTCGTTACTCGTGAAGCTATGTGTCCACCTGCAACCAATGCAGCAGCGACGAGACCACTGGCTAGGACTGTGAGCCTGTGTTATAGTCGAAGGGACAAGGGATGAGCTGAAGATCAGGCATGCCAACGCAGATGGTATAAGTAATGCCGGGTCGAGCCTGAGCAGCATCCTGAAATGCTCCGCCAGAACCTGTCCGGTCTTCGGACGCGCGAGGATTTCAATCTGTGGCGTCACGTGGGTCAGGGATAAATGATTTACCGCAGCGAGCGTCGCCTCTGACTGCTCCAGGTCGCGTAATGAACGCCCTTGATGTCGTCGAGCACTCGTCGAGCACCGTCTACGCAGCTCTCTTCACCGTCTCTTCACCGTCGCTCGCGTTCCAAACGGCTTTCACGCCGCCTTCACGCTCCTACCTCACCGATCTCACTCCTGTCACAGCGGCATCTCTCGATCTGGACCGGCTTCTCTTCACTTGATTGATTTTCATGCGGCGCTCGAATTTTGTCACCCGCGACTGTCTACGGTCGACATTGCGCATGGCGTTTCTCTTCAGCCTCCGTGAGCCTCACTGCGGCAGCACTGCTCGCTTTGGTCTTCGGGCAAGATTAGTGCAAGAACGTGTGGTGCCCGTACAGCGTGCATACGTCGGTTCTCATGCAACGCTACATTCTCGTGCCAGCTTCCCACTTCGCTCGCCGAGTCGGAGATGAGTGTTATCAATGCAAGCATCAAATCCTATCGCACACCAGTCGCACGCCGAAGGATCGCAATGGACGGAATGGCGGTGGGTGGTGGAAGGAGGGCGAACCTTGTGGTTGAGCCTAAATTGTTCCGAACATCTGCGCAGGCCGTTCTTCCAACACCTGCTGGCTTCCCTTTGTCAGCGGCTCTCTGACCCCGCTTGACTAGGCTTGACTAAGCTCACCGCCCGTCGTCGATGTACGCAATGCTGGTGACGCTAGAGGTCGCTCAAAGGAATTGCAACAGTCAGGGCATGCGATCATCGTAACTTGGAAAATGTTGGGGGACATCGGACCAGAGTGAGTCGCCCCATGTGAATCCCTGCCATTCGGTGTCGGCGTCGGACGAATAATCGTTGCAGTACTTGCCGAATCTCATGATCCATAAGAGCTATCGCAGATAAAGAAGGCGTGAGAAATGTGCTGTATATACTCGCCACAGACGCGACGCGACGGTTGCGATCCGGACTACGTTGCCAATGAATTGAGGAGTCTTGATCATCTCGTACCCGACGTCTTTCAATGTTATATTGCACGCCGATGGCTGTCCGCGATGCCCATCCCCGAATCCGACTCGGCTCTGCCAAATAGACATAAGATAAAAGAGATTTTGACCTTCGAGGAAACGCTGGGTTAGCTGAGATTAACTACCTGCTGTTCACAGAATTGATCTAGATCTTTGCCACCGCTTGGCGTCCATCGCAACTTGATAGTACTATGTTTGGTATAAACGTTACCTTTTTGGTGAGATGCGTCTGACGTCACAAGCGGCATCTGCTCCAGCGATGGAGTCAAGGGTCGATATAAAGCGACTCTGTATGATGGTTTATTTCTTAATTACTCCAAACAAAAACGTCATCTCATTAGTTCAGGAATTATTCGAAGATTTTGACACTGAACACACTCATATTCATTACGCCCGTCCATGGACAACTTCACGAACATGTACTACACCGGTAGCTACCCCGCGAACGGCGACTGTAAGTACTAGCGTTGCCTAAAGTATGTGTACTGATCCTGATGCGTAGCGACGGCGTCCGGGGGATACGGATCGTCGAAGAATGTCTGGTCAGACAAAATACAGCGAGGACATGCTGATGAAGAACCCGACAACGGCGCAGGTCTCGTTGGCCAGTCAGTATCGAGTGGGCCGGTTGGGAACGAAGTCCAGGACGCCAAGCAGGGCATGGATGGCGAGACCAGAGAGCAGTACGCCCATGAGGCGAACAGAGATTTCGGGAGGGAGACTAAGCCGGAAGGCTTGAGTCCGTCTACAAAGAATTCAGACACCGAGGACAAGGAGCAGAGCCTGCTTTCGTATAGACATGGAGGCTCTGATACGCAGTAGAGGCAGAAGGGAAAGCATCGAAGTAGGCGATTGATATCTCTTCGATAATAATGCAACGAAATCTATTGGCTGTCAAGAGAGACCTTCCTGCGTACCGTCTGGATCCAAAAGACGTGATCGGATAGCGGGGGTTCAGACGACTGTGGCTGACAGCGATGAACAACCGACGTTTCACATCGTGGAACGCCTTGGGGGTGAAGTGTACATCTGTGATGACAACATGCAACTATCAAACAAGTGTTTGAAGCACATGCAATTTTTAGTGGGCTGAGAAGAGTGAAAATGCGAACTTTGGGTGGACTGGGGTGAGCTGGATGGCAGAGGGGGCTATATACAAAACACAAGGCCGGGTTTAGTTGCTCTATCTCCCCGACAAGGTGTACGATTGCGTAGGAATGCTGCGCAAACGGAAGTAAAAGGCCAAGTAAGCAATCAAAGCGACGGTGGCGAGAGCGAGCAGGACAAGGACCGGGCCAGAAACGGGCGCCTGTCCATCACCGTCAAAACAACCGCAAACAAACCTCAGTCAGATCTGCCACTTCGCCCGCGGCACTGCCAACATCGACGACGACAACGACGGGCACGACCTCAAAACCTCTTTTCAACGAACCCATAAGACCCGTATACGACTCATACACCGTTTTCACTTTCACTTTAATCGAAACCTCTCGTCATGCGCGAGTCCAACTTCGCTTTTCCAGCCCAGAATCGGGCGTGCGTCTGCATCACCTCCCAGCTCTACGACCGCAGAGGTGCGTTACCCTTGTCATTTTCTCCAGCAACGATGGTATTAACGACGTGGATTAGCTTTGGATACCAATGCCCCCTTACCTCTATTCAACTCTCTGACGCATCTCACTTACCTCACCTCAACATCCCCCCGCATCCGTGAGATCATGACAATGGACGGGGGCCTTGAACGCCTCGTCAAGCTACTGCATGACTTTTGTCTGTGTCCCCCACCGCCAGAGAACGCAGCGATACTCTATGGCCTTTCGCCCCCATCAACCCACCCACCGAAACTCGTGCCGACCCTCAACCCAAAATCGTTCGACAAGCATGCCGCTTACCGATTTTCGCTCGCCTTTCAGTCCGTCGTCAACATCGGCGTCCGGGGGAGCGAGAGCATTCGCGGACGTGTTGTGCAGGCGGGTACGTTGGAGGTGGTGGGCTGCATTCTGGAGGCGTGGCTCGCGAGCAAGGGCTTCGCGGTCGGGCCTAGTGCCGTACCACCGGGACAGGCGAGGGAGACGCGAGAGCAGCGGCAGGCACGGCGGGCGGCGCAGGTGGAGCAGAGGCAGCGGGAGCAGGCCGTGCAGCTCGCTCGGGCTTTGCAACGCCAAGCGGAGCTCTCGGGAACAGACCGCACGATTAGAGGAGAGCGCCCTACACAAACACGAGACGTACGATTCCCTTTTTCACTTCTCACGTTCGTTCAGTTATTCATTCTCAACCTGCAGGACGATGCGATGGACATCGATCTCACCCTTTCAGAGGGACAACCCGGCTCACGCGACACCGACACTTCAACCGAAGCGTCCTCGAACGCAACTCCGCTAGGCACTAATACCCCCACAGGTACGGTTGTTGTCCCAAGCAGAGATCGTAGCGGTACCATCATCGCTAGGCCCGTTTGGGACCAAATGCCGAGCACCACGGCGGCTGGACACAGTCGCCGACTATCCCGCACTGCGTCTCGGCTTCCTGTTCCTTTTGCATCTGAAGGACCTTCAACTTCCCATTCTACTGACACTTCGCGCCCGGAGACGGAGACTGAGGACGACGGCGACGTCGACATGGACCACGACGGCCGTGAGAGCGACGTCCCTGCGTCTGGAGCGTCCTCGCCGGAGCGCCAGAACCCCTCTCCAGAACGCCAGTCGACCATCCGCGCAGCCGGGCGCAACCCGCGGCGGGCGGTCGGGATCGTGTCTGAGACCACACCTGGCGCAGCAGGTGCCTCGATGGACTTGAACACTGATGCGCACATCATTATCAACGATCAGGGCGTAGCGGTGGACGGCGTCGGTGTCGAAGACGGAATCGTGTCCCTGGAGACGAACGACGATTTTGCAATGGGTGCGCCGCCGGGTGCTCCGGGTGCCATCAATGGCCCGCCCGCCCGTACGGATCTACACACGGGGGCGGGGGAACGGACGCCCAGGGCGGGCACCATCACCCTACCGGCTACGAACGCCCCGCCTGTCCCTTCCTTACCGACGACGGCTGCCATGCGTTTGCGACACGCTGAAGGAGGGAACGTTCCCGAGCAATTGCAGCGCGCGCGGATGCGTACTATCGGCGCTGTACCGGCACCCACCGCTGGTGGCCCTGGGACGGCAATCGGCACAGGCCACCATCGCAGCAGCCACCACCGCGACTCGGATACGGGGCCTTATCGAGACGAGGACGTCCTTCTGGCGCTGCAGCTACTCGCCTACCTCAGCAAATACCCGCACGTGCGACAGGCGTTCTACAAGCCGCGGCCGTCCTTCCACCCGGCCACGGCGCAGCAGCAGCAACCGGCGACCGACGAGCAGTGGTGGGCAGCGCAGGCGGGGCCGAGCTCGGCGAAGCAGGCGCCTGCCACGCCGATTGTAGCAGCGAAGGAGACGAATCCGTTTTTGAAAGCGTTCGCTACGGCCACGGGGCGTGGCAAAGAGAAAGAGAAGGCCGCTGCGATCGCGCCTGGCGTGTCGCCGAGCGCGAGCACGGCGACAGCGGTCCCGTCTGCGTCAGCTACGCCCCGGATGACTAACGTCTTTGCGCTCGTAGAGCGGTTCACTTTCCGCCCGAGTTCTGCTGAGATCGACGGGCCGAGCCCACCCCCCACTCTTCCGCCAGAGATCCAATACTGGGCGGGAGTGATCATGCGGAACGCGTGTCGCAAGGACGATAGCAGAGGCGGTATCCGACAATGTGCTAATAGTGAGTTCTTTCATTTCATTTTTGCTCTACTTATTAACTGTTCTTCCCCACGTAGTGATGTGCGGAAAATGGGAATCATACCCCCGTGAATTTGCCAAGTGCCGACGGTGTAGGAAGGCCAAATACTGTGGGAAGGAATGCCAGAGTATCGCATGGAGTGAAGGACACCGTTTCTGGTGCAGTGCGAAAGATCCTGACGACGATCCCGAGCACGTGCCGGAATCGTCCTCGCGAACGGCACTCAGTACTACTTCGTCAGCCACTGCTACTACTGCTAATCCTCGCCAGGATCGTCGACCTCGCGATCCGGAGAGGCAAGCGCGCGTTGTTGCGGAGTTTGCGCCGAGAGCTCTTCTCGTGAATCCGTCGCCGTTGGCACAAGTGGCGGAGACGGTTCGTCCGGCGCCGCTGACCGTCGAGGTGTCTCCTCGTGCCCGCAGGGACCAGACTCCGCAGCAGTGGATGCCGAATTTCAGCCCCCTTACCATACGACGGATTCGACCGCGAGCTGACGATGCTGGCACAGCCGGTGCTCAGCCGGAGGATCAAACAACGACTCCGACCACTGCCAGTCCGTCGCGGTATCGCCGCGAGAATAACCTGACTCTCTTGCAACCACCCCAAGGACAAGAAGTCGAGCTCTCACCCCAAGTCAGACGGCATCTGGTGCAGATAATTCAAGGTACTCGGAGACCCGAACGGGTAGAGGTGACAGCCGCCCCGTTGGATGCAGGTCCCTCCAGGATACAGGAGCCTGGAGAGAGCGATAACGACGAGCCCATGATTATAGGTTGAAGATGACGGACTTCTCGTTCAAGCTTGTAGTGCTTGTGCAAGCGCTTCGCGCCCCCACCCTCCCTGCGATACAAACTACCGTCCACTCATTGGCATTTTCATTTCCCCTTTTAATTCCGGCATATATGTTGTCTTCCGTGTCCATCGTTTTCGATTCGTACGCTGCTTGTCGATATCACATCTCACACACCCTGGGTCTCGCTTTTCGTTCTCCCCGGCCTCGTCACCTGCATCGCCCGGTCCTGCAACATTCAATGTAGCTTACACATGTACATAGACTCTCACAAACTAACGATACCTCGCATTACAGACTCTTGTCATATCTTGCTCTGTTCAAATACACTATTATTCATTTCATTTCTCGGTGCATTGCGCGCATAATGCGGCAGCCGGCAGGTTTCGAGAGAATTCCAGCACGTGAAAGTTTGTTTGTTCGGAACAAATACGGGTCCAGAAAATGTGGTGGGCAAGTCCGGAGGTCCGAACCTCACTCACGCTCAGGCTCGTCTCTGTGTGTTTGCTCACCCCCACTCTATAGTTCTAATGGTGAGCACTGCGGTTTGCGGTTGACAGCAGCTCTCTAACGGCTCTAGCAGGCTGCTCAGGCGACGTTCAAGTCTATCAAGGCCGTTGTGCCTCTCCTTGACCGTGTTCTCGTTCAGCGGTTCAAGCCTGAGACGGTACGTCGCTTGTCTCTGTCCAGGAGTTGTTACTCACGACTCCTCTGTTCAGAAAACTGCCTCTGGCATCTTCCTTCCGACATCGGCGACCAACAACCCGCTGCCCGAAGCCACCGTCATTGCTACTGGGCCTGGCGCGCCAGATAAGAACGGAAACGTTATCCCTACGAACGTGAAGGCGGGTGACCGTGTACTGCTGCCTGGGTGGGGTGGAAACTCGATTAAGGTTGGAGATGATGTACGTGCCTTTGCCCCTTTTACGGTCCGCAGTCCGCTGAATGTCCTGTCACGCGTTGTAGGAGTACTTCTTATTCAAGGACTCGGAGATTCTGGCAAAGATTCGGGAGTGAAGTGGGAGCTGGCGGAGACGTTTTTGTCGCGCAGCGTGCGGCCTGGGTTCTGCGGTGTCGTTCACGGAGAATAAAAGTTCGCTATCATTCGCACTAACCATGTACTAATCTGTCCATCGCGCTTCACTTGCTTTGTTGTTCCCTTTAGTACATCCTCAATTGCATCACCACTCTCACAGAGTTCGAGTCCGCCAAAGTCAATGATGTTCCAAGCGCAGTTGTGCCTTTTATAGTGTGTCGTTTGTCTTGAAAAGAACCCGTTTCGCTCAACTTGTTTCTGTGTGGCAGTTCCACTGCCACGTCGGCTGCCGGTGCGCACGAGTCTATTAGACATAGGATCCGTTGCGCTGCCTAGATGCCGTGAATCTGGCTATTACCAGTTTCCAGTCAAGTCTCGTGCATGTCCACTTGCGCCATTCAACTCTTTGCCACGATAGCCCGCACACTACAGTACGGTAGCTATTGGACCCTGGGGGATGTGTTATCGCCCGCGTGGTCGTCAGATGATGGTTCTGAGCGGTCACCGTTGAGTGTCAGTCGCACGTAGTGCAGGAACTGCAGATGAGTCGCCCTTTCCGGATTGGAATTACCAGGCTAACGCGATGCGTTGTAAATCTTAGTCGGCATATGCGTGAGCTGAACGGTCTTCAAGTGAGACTGTCGAGATGGCGTATACGCATCCTCTCCTCGGAATCTCTGGAAATCGGAGTGCCGCAGGTGTTGGTATCTCCTTCATTCCCTAGCGTGTCTGCTCGATCTCTCGCGGATCAACTTTGGATACACGACCTGTCGTGTCCATGAGCATTCAATGACGGAATGGGGAAATTGGTAAAACCATGAATATGTCGCCACAAAGTCGCAACATCGGTATCTCTAGTAGGATCGAGCTACGTAGGCTGCGGACAAACGTCTGAAGAACGATTGGTTGCTATTCCAGAGCACGGTGACTACCGGGCTAGAAGATCCATGAATCTTATGACAAGCATCACTGTCCTCGTCTCTCATCAGCGACGGCCTCCGGCTCACTGCAGCAGAGTTTCGTCGATTTTGGGTCCGCTTTTATTCACACCGAATGACAGGATGCCCATGTGGGGTTAGTAGTGCAACGGAACTTGAGGCAAGCCCCAATTTGTTCTTATATGTCCACGACCATTCTCGTGGCCTCAGATTGTGGCGATAACGACAGCCTCTTGCCAGGCATGCTCTCTGCCCCTCACACGAGTGGTCGTAAATCTACACGCGTCCCACACCTTCATGCACGAGCTTTTACGGCAACTGTGCGTCACTCGATCCCACAACAAGCGTGCTCATTGCCCTGGTTATCTAACGTCACTGCTATGTTTATTCACATGGGAGTTTTATATGGAGACCGAGGCAGAAACATAGGGAACCACAAGTGAGTATTCAAACCCAGGCACTTCTTTTTCCACGAGCGACTGCGGTATGAATTGAAATTGTTCGGGATGTCCAGAAGCACTGTGGAATGCCATCAAGACCCATCGTGCCAATTATACGTCCAACTCACGCTCAAAATAGCAGCAGGTCAATTTCGGACTTCCGTGCAGAAGAAGAATCGAATCTGAGGAGACACACATAAGGTTCTGAGCGTAGGTACCGAACTTTCATATTCATACCAGTGATCTCACGATAGACAGTCCACACTTCCGGTTCAATACCGCGAAGAGTAATCTCTTCGTTCCTGTGTTTCGGCTCCGGGCTGTAACAGACGTTTTCGCTTGGCAGCTGGGTCTGGTATGGAATTGGAGACGTCGCTCTCCAGGTAACGGTCAACGTCCTCGACAAAAGCTTCCACTCTCCGAGTCCATGGTATCCGAGCCCCGTTCGCTGCACGCGTTTATCCCCTGTGACGAAGATGTACTGCCGAAGAAACAAATACCTCCTCGGGACATCCTGCATCTCGTGGGGTCAATGTAGCGCTGCTCACGTTCCGTGCCGCAGGCGCATTAGTTTGATTTGGCAGTATCGGTACCACGGTGCGCCTTTCATCTCTGAGGCTTTTGCGGGTCAAAGTTCGTCCCTTAGCTGAACTGCTGCGTCAAAAAGCTATCCAGGATAATTGATGCCCACGCTAGAGACTCAAGATTGTGTCAGCCAGTCATAAGATGTGGATTGCGACATCTCGAACACCGTTCATGATCTGCCGACAGAGAGTTCACCTTCGGCTCCTGGTCATCGAACCCGCACGTCCTGCCCACTCCACGGCATCGAGCTGGTATCCATAGACTGGAGCTCTTCTTTACATTCTGGTTTTCCAGGCACAACCTTCCTGCAGGGCTAAGCGCGGTGGGACATAGCTCTGCGCTGCTTTGCGCCGGATATGAGTCGTCAGAGGTACGTTCAGCTCCCGCACTGCTTGGTAATGTTGCACTCCTCATTCGCTGCTATAAGAATAGCACAGGTTCGAATTGTAGGGACCAGATATTCCTCGCAATCCTCTGCCTGCCATGCATAGTATCAGCACTGCAGGACTCTTCGTATGCGCCTTTCTGCTACCAGCAATACGCTATGCAGAGGGTGCGCCTGCACCTGTTGCAGGCAACGTCGCCGCTGCGTCCCTCGTGTCCGCCGCTGCAAGTCCCAGTCCCACCGTGCCCTTCGCCAGTCCCAACCCAAACGGGATATTATGGACCGAGGACAGCGACGTCGTCCCGAGTGCCGTCCGCGGCTCTCTCGGTGCAAGCGTCCTTGGACCGCAAAACGTACCACTGGACTTGCAGAACGCCGACTTCCTGGCTCCTCCCTCGACCGACGCTGGCACTGTGTAAGTTCCCGCCTGAGCCGTCACACCTCATGTCTGACTGATTTTGTACAGAGGCAACGCGAAGTGGCCCTTTAGTCTCAGTCATAACCGTCTGCAGACAGGCGGGTGGGCGAGACAACAGAATGGTAAAACCCAACCGTTCATATCATAGATATATAACTTACACACTGTCATAGTTGATGTTCTCCCGATGGCAACTGGTACGTTCTATATAGAAGGTTCCTCAGCTCTTTCTTATCAAGTTACTCGCAGAAATGGCCGGGGTTGATATGCGATTAGAAGCCGGTGCCATTCGGTAGGCTGTCCTTCTTAAAACCTCAATATCTATACCAACTGTACTACAGAGAACTCCACTGGCACAAGACTGGAGAGGTGAGCTAACCACATGTCTTGAGGTGATTAGTCGACTGACAATGCACTTGCAGTGGGCCTTCGTCTTGAAAGGCAGCGTTCAGATAACTGTGGTAAACGCTGATGGCCAGAACTACCTTGCTACTGTCGTAAGCAGTCGTTGGATTCTTGCGCTAAAAGCAGTTCTCATATAGTGCTATCTAGAACCCATCGGACGTGTGGTACTTCCCTGCTGGGGTCCCCCACTCCATTCAAGCGACATCTGACTTAGCAGAAGGAGCTGAGTTCCTGTTGGTGTTTGACAGCGGTGACTTCAGCGAAGATTCCACATTCTTGGTGTGTCCATTCTCACCAATTATTCTTCCAGTCCTCTGATCCTGTTCGACTGACAGTTGACTGACTGGCTTGCCCATGTGCCGATGGAAGTGCTCGCCAAGAACTTCAAGACCGACCCGTCTGCCTTTGCACACATCCCTGGTTCAGAATTGTATATCTTCCCCAGCGGTATGTTACAGGGCTCTCGCCTATCATATAAAGACTCAACAAAAGTTCCTCAGCTCCTCCATCAGACAACGCTGTAGCTCCTGCTAGCCCACAAGGCGGTCCCCCGCAGGCGTTTTCGTTCGCCTTCTCTCAAGTACCCATGACGCCTCTAGCCGGAGGTTCAGTTAGGATCATTGATTCAACGACATTCCCAATTTCGACTACTATCGCGGCAGCTGAGGTCACAGTTGAGCCTGGTGCCATGAGGTGAGCTTCAATATCTTGGATATTTGATCGTCCTGTTGACGTTGTGTCTAGAGAATTACACGTGAGTATAAAGTCGCTCCAACCTCTTGTGTTAATAGCGACCCACACCTCGTTCTTTTAGTGGCACCCGACTCAAGATGAATGGACATACTACATGTAAGTTGCAATGTCTTTATAGTTGTATCAATGCTTTGGATATAACTATGGTGGTAGTGAGGGTACTGGCCGTATGAGTCTGTTTGCGGCAAGCGGAAATTCGAGAACGTTTGATTTCCAGGTAAGTTCTACGATTCTGTCACTGACTTTTACTGAGAGAATCACCATCATCATTCTAGGGCGGCGATGTTGGTGAGTCGATAAGTAGTTATCTTCGTGTAACAGGCCATTGATTGTACTCTCCAGGCTATGTTCCTGCCTCATTTGGCCACTTTGTAGAAAACACCGGAAACACCACGCTGCGTTTCCTCGAGATTTTCAAGTCCGGTGAGCAGATATGGTACGATACCGGTGCTTCATGGTTACTCATCGAGGATGGTAGATCGCTTCCAAGACATCAGCCTGCAGCAGTGGCTTGCTCTCACGCCTCCAGACCTCGTCAAGGCGCACCTTCAGCTAAGCGACGAAACTATCGCGAACCTGAACAAGACCAAGATCACCGTTGTTGCCCCATCATGATCATCCCAGTAATATTGAGCATGCATGAAATAATTGTATTACTATTATTATTGAGGAATGACGTATAATTATTGCAACTTGTGTTCTCCCATATTCTTTGCGTGAAACACTTGGAGCTTGTGCGGAAGTATTTCGAGCCACGGTCGGTCTCGCTTATGCATTGTCATTGTATAGTGTCTTGATACGGCATGTGCTTATGCGTTTTCTCGTGTAATTTTCAGGTTATATCAAGAGCCTATATCATAGTAAAGCGTATCTCTACACTGTCTATGCTAGTCGTGCACTTTGCCTCCGAACTCCAACTTCAACACTTTCCTGATTTTGACACCCCGCGGCTGTTTGATTGGCGCCTGTTATGAGCGAAAGACACGTATCCGCAGTAGCGCCCAACGTCTCAGGCACTTGGCACCACCAACTCGACGAGCTCGAAAAGCCGTTCACCACCAACACACCGGTCTACCTATCCCACTCTCACCCGTCTTTCATTTCGTACCATCCGCAAAAAAATCACCATGAACTCGGCAACGCAGAACTTGGTGGTCTCGCTCGTGGCCATGCAGGGTAATTACCTCCCTCATGCCTCGCTTTTCTCCTTCCGGAGCTGACGAGTCCCGACGTGCCGTTATATTGTCAACCTCCGTGTGCACCTTCTTTTCCCGCTCTGAACCTCAGTGGCACGCCGCATCCCGTTCGACGATCCTCAGGTGCTCACGTACGTGCGCATCGCGTACGTCGTCGTCCAGGTCGTCGTCCTCGGGGCGTACTACTACATTTCGTCTCAGGTGCGTCATTTGTCCGCTTACGCGGCCCTGCTGTATCTTCCCAACTCACCGGAGCATGCGCACAGGTCAAGGCGAAGAACGACCAGACGGTGCTCAAATATGGTACGTGCTTATCACCCCCGCCCCGACCCGCTGGTTTACTCACGCGACCCACAGTTGAGGCTGTCAACCCGATGGTAACGCCTCCCGCTATTCTGGATGCACGTTCACACGCTCACACATATTTCTCTTCCCTTTCCATCGCTGCCCCTTGTACCGCACGCCAATAGACGAAAGAGCCGGGCAACCTTGTCGTCACGACGAACCGCGATTATGACCTCGGCGAGGTCTCCAAACTCGTACGCGGAGCGTACATCGGCATCGCCATGATGGTGTTCCTGCACGGCTACATGGGGTGCGTCTCATTTGCAAACCGGCCTTCGCTTCACGTCTACTGCCTGCTCACACCGTCTCTTCGGCAGATACACCCAGCCGCTCTTCATCCAAGCGCTCATGGGCCTCAAGAACCTGTACGACGCGAAGCCTGTCGCCATCTACATTCTCGGCAAGCCCGCCGAGGGCGACCTGAAGCGTCCCTTCAAGTCTGGCGGCGGTATGTTCGGCAGTAAGTGTCCCTATCTTCCTGGACAGGAACTAGTGCTCTGACACGCATTCTACTTTGATAGTGTCCGCGGGTGAGCCTCAGACCGACAAGGCTGCGATTGATGAGGCCGAGAAGAAGATAGGCAAGAAGGACGAGTGAGCCCGCTCCCCCCTCTGCCTGCCCGCTTTGCGTCTGCTCGCGTACACTATATTCTTCCTCTTTCCCTTCCCTGCGAATACCCGCGCTTGGCTGCGAAAAGTAGACTTGAGGAACATTTATGTGCGCTATAATATCACTCTTTGTACACCTGGAGTATACGATACCGATAGTGCTCACTTGGATACTGCCACTATGCCTGATAACAAGGATCGGGATACATGCAAGAAGTAGGTTGTCATACGGTAAGACCCACAAGATATGATACATACGGGGAACGCGACCGATACCATTACAATAAGAGTTACGCAGACTACGATACTAGTACAGTTGCGGAAGACTGTTGATAATATACTGTTCTATAGTAACAAGATGCATTCCTGGTTTCCGACCCGAAAGGTAAACTATAACCACTGATATAGAGGAATAGCGAAGGGAAGACTAGCGACGACGTACGATAAAGAGGCAGGGTAATGTTCATGTTGAAATGTTCATATTTACAATTCTTCCGTAAAGCGGCTTTCGGGAGGCGCAACCCCCTCCTCCCTTTCCAGCTCTTCAAGGTTTTCATGTCCTGCTTCAGGGGACTGGTCGACACCGGCACTCGCTGCCTGCACGCTAGGCTCCGCCTCCTGTGCAGCATGCGGCGGGCGCCCCTCGGGAGCCTTCTCCTGCTGGCGCAGGCTCGGCTGACGTGAGAGGTCATTAATACCTAACCCGTCCACCGCGTGGTCTCCGTCGACGTTCCCTTCCCCATTGCCGGTAGTAGACGTGGGCTTCTTATCAACCTATCCGGCGCGCGGATAGCTATGAGCGCTCAGCCACGACAAACACGCCACACAGTCTCAAGGCCAACGCACCTGGTATCCATCCTCTCCACCTTCAGTCTCTACTCCCACGCCGACACCATTAGAGCGGTAAGCCCCCTCGTCCGCGCCGCCATCGTCAACAAGCTCGCGCGCCTGCACGTAGTCTTCTTCCTCCTCTGCATCCTGATCCGCCTCCTGACCTTGTTGCGCTTGAGCCTGCTCCTCTTCGACACTCGAGCCTTCCTCCTCCTCTTCTTCGCTGTCTCCCTCGTCCTCGCTGACGTAACCCACTGCGCGGACGGCCGCCGCAACCGGCCCGCTGCGCTCCATCTGCTCGCTCGCAACGAGGTATCGCGCGCAAAGCATCCGGATATCGTTCCACCATTCCATCATGTCATCGTGTGACCGTCCACGGAAGGTCCACGCGGGCCCGCTACCACCCCGTCCAGTCAGAGTGCTAGCGAAACCGCGCAAGCTGCCTGTCTTGGTCGAGCCCGTCCCATCCTTGCGTCCTTCGATGTGGAACTTGTGCGACGCGACGCTAGGGCTGCTAGGAGGACCCAGTGTGCACATCGGCAGGAACAAGCTGAATACCGGACGATCGTTGTGTGCAGGGTCGCTCGTCGCGTATTCGTGCAGGAAGCCTGCGGGAGTGAGCACATAGTAGCCCTCGCGATAGCTGCGCGTGTAGCGTTTCTTGCGCTCTAGGAGCCCTGTGTGCACCGGCAGTACGCTAGGATCGTCCTTGCTAGGGTATTGAATATGAGATGGGTCCCGCAAGGGCGTCTCTGGATCAATAAGATGATCTTCGCGTGCGGCGAAAGCGATCCATTCCCTATCTGGCGCAAGGGTGGTCATCGACTGCTCTAGCGTCTTCCAAGTATCCTGAATCATGCCGTCCATACGGGAGCGCCATTCTTCATAAGTGGACCAGGCTGACTGTAAGGCCTGAATAAGCGAAGCCTCGAATAGAGCGGAAGACGACTGTGTAAGGAGGAGTGATTTCTGGAGTGCATTCTCGGTATGGACTTGCTTCACGAGCTGTTTGAAGACAACTTGGTTCGCAACATAAGGATCAGTCTTGGCAGTAACACCCATGGGTGTGTTCTTGAGGATTGAGATATTGGTGCCAAGATCGCCAATGAGTTTACCAGACAATTCGCGCTCTTTGGCGACGGCTGTGGCAAGCTTTCCAGTGTCGTTTTGAATATTCTATTTGAAACTAAGTAAGCGGACGCCGAGAATGAGGAAACGACTCACCTTGATATGCGCCTTGATCTCCACCCGGAGTTTCTGCAAATGCTGGACGATCGAACCGTCAATCGTGCGACCGAGATTAGCGTGCTGGTCTGCGATAGCCCGAGTTCTGTCACGGATTTGATAGTACACGTCCTAGCAGGCAGGTATGAGTTGCAGTATTTGCGTGAATTGGCGTAGATTTCACGATCATACCTGAAGGCCACCTTCGCCTAAGAACTGGTTTCCCGAGCGGAATGGGACTTGTATGACGGCACCAAGCTTGGTCATTTCCCTCGCCACATTGTTCTCGATGTCTGCCAAACCCTGTACCTCGAATGAGAGGAGATAGTGATGGCTGGGCAATTCCTTCGCGTACCTCAAAGTAGGCGACAAGTTGTTTGACGATGACTTTCCATGCTGTGAAGCGTTCGATGAGGATGTCGGATGGGCGCAAGTCGTTAGGAGCGATGTTCTTTCTGATGAGGGATTGCTGGCGAGAGACGGCCGAGCCGGCCTTGCTGCTGCCTCTGGAGATGGACGTGGCTCGTGAGAGTGATATGTTGTCGTTCATGGTGGTGGTAGAGGAGGAACAGGGGGGAGGTGTATACGCTTGAGTGATGGCCAAGGGAGACTTTAAGGAGGACTCGAACTTGGATGAGGGCATACACCGGAAGCGCACCACGGCCGAGACGGATCAGAAACTGCCGCCGAATCTCCGGTGTGCAAACGCGTCCCACTTGCCTTGACGTCATCGACTGGGATCCACAGTACAGATCGGGTAAACAATATCCTCCATATGGCAAGTCTCAAGTACAGTGAGACATGAGTTAGGAGCTTGGAATTATCGTAAACGGTTTGATATAATAAAGTACGCCACACACGTGAATAATATTGGCGCCTCTGTCACATCAAGTTAGTCTCTAATATCAGTCTTAAGGTGATGGTACTTGCCATCCTATTGCTATGTAGCGCAATTATTATATGACACGGC
The DNA here is from genome assembly GCA_011032875.1 of Phlebia tremellosa. Classification (NCBI taxonomy): domain Eukaryota; kingdom Fungi; phylum Basidiomycota; class Agaricomycetes; order Polyporales; family Meruliaceae; genus Phlebia; species Phlebia tremellosa. The sequence continues at coordinate 23,605 of JAAIFI010000071.1, read as the reverse complement.
TCATCGCTTATAGTCCCTGAAAGCCGCATTGTAATTATGTGATGATGGACGGTTATAATATGTAAGAGGTTAGATAAACCGGATAATGCTGTATCTTCCAAGGAATAACTTAATTTACTGCGAGAGCATCTCCTTGCAGCGGGGACAGACTATGGTGGGCGTGTGCGTTTGCGTTGCCGAAGTATTACTCCCAGCTGAAGCAGCCAAGGCGGCGACCAACAATCTCTCGATACGACTCAGCGAGTCCTCTAGCCTTCCCATCCTCCCATCCAGTGCCCCCACAGTTCTCTCTAACATCCCTATCCGCTCATCTGTCGTGAGTTCGGCCTGCTCATCCTCGCACTCCGCTTTTTGGGTACACCGCACCAAGGCGTGCATATATGTGTGCTGCTTGTGCTGTGCGACCTCCGGGGGCTCCATCCGCTTCCAGTTACAAGTGTTACACATAAAGTTGTCGGAGCGCTGCATGCCGTAGTACCAGGTAGGTTGCGTGTATGCTCGTGCACATCTGGTACATTGAAGCAGGGCCTTTGCCTCACAGTCATCGCAGATGTACACTTGCTCTTCTACAAGCGGCAGTTCGTCAGACGAAGCCCTATCAACCAAGCAGGAGAAGATGGCGTACCAGCTGCAAAACAATCGATGCAGAACCAGCAAGGTTGTCTGAGAGCGTTATCGCATACACGGCACTTGATTTGCGATTGCGTAGCCCGGTCTGATGGCTCATCATAGTACAATTCTGTATGCCTGGTTAACGTCTCGCATACAAGATTCGAAAGAGGACCATACCTAACGTGTTCCCAACTTCATCTCCATCAAGTTCACGTCCTCCATCCGGCCCTTCACCGGAGCTGGAGCTGGAACCCTGGAAGTACTCTCTCGACACGTTCAGCGCCTTCTCAGCAATCTCGTTCATAGTAGGCACGTCTCGCAGATGTAATACCGTCCGGACCTTGAAAACATCATGGTTCGGCAGATGACGGTGGATAGCGTCTTTATCGCCGTTTGCGGTGACATTCCAACATGAGGGATTGTCACAAAAGTCGATGGTCTTTGCCTCAGAGTCTGTCGATAGGCAATCGAGGCACACCACGCGTGCCCCGCCAATCTTGCCGTTACATCCGTGGCAATAGCAATCACTTACAGTGCATGTCAGTAAGTGCATAAGAAATGAAGACGGTGGATGCATACTGTGTTGGGATGATCTTCAGCTTTTCGTCCCTCAAGATCCTATAAAAGCTTGCATCAACGGCAATAACGCTTTGTCGATGCTCAGTCCACTCCTCGAGTTCCTCCTGGTTCGGAGTATGCCCATATACTCCAAATCTCGTACTCAGCTCAATATACCTCAACCGCAGCTCCCGCCTCTCCCTAAAATAGCTCCATGACCACAACCACCTTCGCACCTCAGTCAACACCGCACGCGTTGCATACCTCCACAGCGCCTTCGCCCTACCCGCCTGGAACTCTGCCGGCGAAGGACGATGACACATCAGTCGCGCGGTCACCCTCTTCAGCACGAACCGCGCGGCATGCGAGGCCGGATCTTCCTCCCACCCTTCGCTGCCGACAAATGCGCCGTCGCCGTCGACGAACCCGCTGAAGTATTGTGTACTGTACTCGCGCGCGTAGCGCACGACGAACGCGGCATTCACGCGCCCGCGTTGTGACGACGAGGGACGGCATCGCCCGCGCACCTCAAACGACACACCGTCGTGTAGACCCGAAGCGCGGAAGGCGCGCGAGTCAGCCGGGTCGGGGACGAGCCGGAAGGAGGTCATCAGTTGCGTCGGGTATTGGGTAGAGGTGTATATGAAGCCATTCCACTCGCCAAGACTGTGCAAAAATATTAGTCAGTCAGGTAACTGACGTAGAAATGGCGAGGCTAACAGAGCTCGGACTGCATCTGACGTGCGCACGTTCGTGTATGTCTCTTGTTCGACAGAGTCGTACAGTGAGCACTTGAAAGAATGTTCATCCTGTAGAGGATAGTTGAGGACTTTGTTTGGGTCTGCGTCAAGACTGTTGACATCGAGCTCATCAAGCTCAGGACTGTTCGACTCGTTCATGTCTTGCAGATTTCTCCATGTCCACAGGGATGTGGAATTATGCAGATATTCGAACTAGTAATGACAGTCAGCCCGCGTGTTCACGATAGAGACCAATAGCTTATCCTTACCAGCCCACAAGCAATGATCTTCATCTGGTTGTCGACGTTGAGATGATTCTGTTTGAACAGCACTAAGAGAGGTGAGCAATTCTCGATACTGAGACCGTTCGAGTCGTACCTGATAAATCGAGATAGCGATAATTTACCGCTTTCAACACCCACAACAAACTGTCGGCAGCGTCCAACAACTCTTCCTTGTGGAGGATTTTGGTTTTTGCAACGTGAAAGATAGCCACATCGCGCTTCAATAATAGATACATGAGCGGAAAGAGATACTGTCATCTCCCTTGTTAGATACGTTTACCCTTCATACAACACACAAAATACACACCTTCTCGATCCGCCCTGGCCCCGCCACGACGTACACCGTATCAAGCGCGTCGATATCGAAGTGTATGTCTTCCAAGTTCTTCCGGATGCGCTCCTCCTCGTACTCCGCGAACGCCTGGAACTTGTCCTCGATGTGCTCTCCAACGCTCGCTGCGCGCAACGACTGTGTCAGTTCTGCAGCAACGGGCCACACCGCGCGCAGGTAGTAATCCGCCCAGAAGCGGTTCTCGGCCTTGACAGTATGCCGAAGGGCAAACATCTGGTTGAACAGCGTGAGGATCTTATCGCGATACCTGCCAGCGGTGATTTGCCATCCGACAGCCCAGTACGCTACCCAATGCGGAAGGCTGAATGAAGGGAAGGCTCAGGTAAATGGAATGCGTAAAGTTCAGAAGAGAGGAGGAAGATGTACCTCCAACCAAGCTCAGCGGGGCGTTCTTCAACGAACTCGTTCACTTCTTGGTACGTCACATACCCCGACCCGTCGTCGTCGAACGCCTCCATGATCGGCTGGAGGTACTTTGCGTTGATGAACTCGAATGCCCAGTCGTCTGACGGCTGCGACCCGCTTGCGTGTGGGCTGTACGACGACATAGCCGCGCTTTCCGCGCGTTCTTTGTAATGGTCCCGGAGCGTCATGACGAACAGGCGAGCTTTGACGTTGAGCTTCCAGTCCTATGAGCGCGGAGCATGATTAAGCAGAAGTCAAATTTATGGGTTGGCACGGGCTGACCATCTCTTTCCAAATCGCTCTCAGTTCCTGCAAAACTTTGATCAGATAGGACGTTTTGACAAGACCAAGGCCAAAGATACCTCGTTCTTGATCTTGTCATGAGGCCCCCGATGGAGCTCGTCGATGATACGGCTTGTGCCCTCCTGCATGGCCTTCGTGAGCTCCTCCTGAAGCTGCCGCTGGTACAACGCAAATTTGCCTTCGAACGTCTCCATGTTGCGTTGCACGGCTGACTCCCAGTCTTCGAAGAGTTCGTCTTTGAGATTCTGCAGGGTGAACGTAGAGCCTTTTACTGTACGCCCCTGGAGCTTGCCGACGGGACCACCCTGAACTCCGCAGTGAGCTCAACTGGAAGGCAGGAAGTGTTCGAGGACTCTGACCTTGTTCGTAGAATTCACCTCGTTGTCGAGATGAGACAGCTCGCTGAGCGCCACATCGCTGTTCTCGACGAACCTTACACCACCTTTCTCCTCGATCTTGCGTGCGAGCTGCTGTTCGTTCGATGGTGTCCACTCCTTAGTATAAACTTCGCGGACCAGTGCCGTGAGCTCAGATATCCTAGACGCAACCCCGGCATCAGCACCGATCTCGAGGTCCATGACACACTGAGCATATGAAATTGAACAACCTTGTGCTCATGTCATCCACCGAAGCTCTCACAGCGTCAACTGCTCTGGCGGTATGTATAGCGAGAGCCAGTTCAAAGTCACGCCGTCGCTCAGCGAACCTCCCGAAGAACTGTGACAGCCGCTCTTGCCAGACTGAGCTTCGCAAAACCCGCACAACGAGCATCTTTTTGAGGTAGGTATCGCAGGCGTTAGCGCAGTCTTTGATGTCTTGGGCGGCCCTTCTTGACACTGACTCTAATCGTGGTTGGATCGACTGTCCGTCGTGTCCGACATGGGAGGGGTCTTTGATGTCTCTCAACCTAACCAACCAGTTGAACAGACAAGATAAACGTAGGATGGTCGGTACTCACTGTATCAGCACAGACAGCATATCTTTCATAGCGACGTAAAGCATCAATATGCGCTTATCGTTTTCTCGCCGGGTCTTCTCCATGTTATACGCAGCCTTGAATGCCAATATCATTACTGTAGCGGCTTGATCTCAATATCCATTCCATTATTTAAAGGAAGGAAGGGCACAAACCCGAAATTGTTGGATGAATTCTGGCAATATCATCCAGCACACTCAACAGAGCGGGAATTTCTATCGGGAGGTCGTTGATCCCGCTTTTCATTTTGTGCACTACGACGCTAGCGTCGTACACTTCTACATGTGTTGCGATATCCACCGGACCAGACTCGATGTCTGTGCCAACCATGCTTTCCGCTATACAGTGTAACCCTCAGTTCCTGGAGAGCCATCTCGAATGATCTGTGCACATACCTGCAAGCACAAGAGTCTGTCCCTCAGGCTCTGCAGGCGTGATCTGCTTGGATAGTGTGTCAGTCGAAATCTTGTCGACCGACCGCGCAGGCGAATGCGACATCCACGGCAAGTCGGAGGTCTTGTAGTCGCAATCGTCAGTAATGGTTGATATGGGAGGCAGACCTGGCGGCGGTGTGGGCGGGACGGGCTGTGGGATGGTTGCCAAAATCTGCGTGACTTGTATCTGTGGCATTTGCGGCACCTGAATCTGGGGAACTTGCATCTGGGGAATTTGCATCTGCGGCACCGTAGGCAACACCTTATCCACCGGCAGCGACGGAAAATAGCTCGACGCACTAGTACTGGGGCTCGAGCTCCACGAGTACGGCAGGCCCGTGGCCGAGTTGGGCTCCGAATGCGTTAGGTCATACGGGTTATACGCGTGCGTGTGCGTCGCGTCCGGGGACGAGTGGTGCGGGTAGAGCTTCTCCAGCGGCGAGCCCTGAAGCGAGTGTGCCGTCTCCTCGACGTTCGCGGCCGTGCTCTTGAACCGTGCGCGCAAGTTGCGCAGACTGAATTTCTTCTCGGGGCTGGGACGCGGCGGCATGCTCGGTCTGCTAAATGCAAAAGGGCGAAAAGGAAAGAAAAGTCAAACCCGGACTAGACAGGTGCAATGCAATACAACGGCATGCCCACTGTCCTGTCACTTAAGTATCCCTCGCATTGCGCTGTTTGATTAACTTCAGTCGACCGCCGCTTGTCAAGGGGCGTGTCACCGCGAGCGCGCGCTAGCACTGTAGTCTATAGAGGGGCGATCAGTGACTAGTGATCACCCACTCACCGCGAGGCTGGTTCACACGCGTGCGGTGCTAGGATGTTGTCTGTGCTGTCTGTGCTGACAGTCTAACGCAACCATCGTGATATCAGCAGTGGTTCTTGACTTTGTCTGCAGATGAGGGAAGGTGCATTAATGTTGAGTGTGGCATAGTGGGATCTTGGAAGGGCGCAGACTCCAGAGAGGCAAGTGGGCAAGGGGGCAAATCATCATCACTGACTGAATGGACGGGACGGGACTGAATCAGTCAAATGCGCCTCAAGCGGACGCGTACGTAAACAAGACACTCACTCAAAATCCGCTGCACCTCACGAGTACTAAGTAGCGTGGCATCGCGCGCAATGTCTGGTCGTCCTAGTCTGAGCCTGCCTTCCAAAGAAAAAAGGAGAAGGAGCTGGCAAAGGCGAAGGTAGATGCGCGACGTCTTGCTCGAAGCCTTCTGCCTGAGGTGTATGAGGTGTATGAACAGATCACGACAAACTCACTTTACGCGGCCCATAAGACAATGTTGCCCTAGCAACAGCAACATTGAAGTGCAGTATGTACACGCCGTCGGGGGCGTTCTCAGGAACAGTTGATCTTGTTGTGGCGGTTGGCATCGGTCCGCGGAACCTAAAGCGAGTAGCTATTCAGAGAGATGAAAGTCAACCGATTTGATATCAGTACAAGATCAATACAACTGTCACCAATAACTTCTAATGAATGCCAGGTGTGGCATATATCTGTGGCAGAGTTTGCGTCAATAGCACGCACGAACACGAGAAAGCAGTGAAAGTCTGTCGAAAGGCAAGTCATGCAAGATGCTGTACCGATATGACCTAAAGTTCACGGGGTGTGACCCGTGACTTCGTCCGAACCTCAGTTCACAGGTTCACAGGTGGTCACGGTCCAGTTAACGACCGTGACCTTGGTTCACTGAGAGGTGACCGTCCGACTGAAGGCCAATATTGGCGTGTCTGTGCAGCTCTGCGTAGCAAATAGGATAGTAAGTGTGATATGCTGCCATATTTATAATTGCGATGCTTACGGGCCACGGCTGGGGAAAAGATTGGTATTTCAGCGCTTGGAATACCGTCAGGTCACTGTTCACCAGCTCGATGTGACCAGTGACCCTGGTTCAAAATCGCCCTGTTCATAGCCGTCGTGACCGTGACGTGAACTTTAGGTCATATCGGTACAGTAGCTGTTCGAAGATATGAAAGTCAACCGAATGATATCAGCAGAGGATCAATATCAGCTGTCACCGATAGATTCTAATGAATGCCAGGCGTGGCATATATCTGCGGCAGAGTTTGCGTCAATAACACGAACGAACACGAGCAAGCGGTGAGAGTCTGTCGAAAGGCAAGTCATGCAAGATATTTCATTCTGAGACTTAGGTGTGCAGACAAAATCACGAACATACTATAATTTTGTAACACAACACACCTGTTCCTCCATGCAACACAAGTCGCTGGCTAACGCATACTAGCAAGTATGATGGGTGCACCGTTTTGACTTTCCTGCCACAATGTCGCGAAACCGATACGTAACCGTGACTCGGGTCCACCCGCGGTGCTGCGTGCTGCGGGAACATCCGCACAACAATCTGGTGAAGAGCAGAGTCCAATATGACGAAAAGCGTCCAGTAAAGGTCTATGGTGTATTTTGACACGGGGTAAAGAGGGACAGGACGGCCCTGCCATTACTGAACGTTGTATCCTACAAGACTTCTCCGTCCAATGATCTCGCCAATCTGTAGCAGACACATGTGTCAGTATACGATGTTGGTAGCAACAAAATCCGAACCGGAGACGGCGGCGGGTGAACTCGCTCGCACGCCCCTCAAGAGCGAGAGCACACAAACACCCAAGCGCAAACACAGAACGAAAGCGCGAGTACAGCTCACCTTGTATATTCCGTACGCCTCGACCGCGTACACGCCGAGCTTCGCCCACTCGCCGTTGTTCACGACGTTCTTCCAGTACGCGGGATTCGACGCCCGGGCCCAGAGGGTGCTGTACGCGCTGGTGATGGTGTGCACAGAGGTCGGCGGCTGCAGCCGCTCGGCGACGTACACCTGCTTCAGGAACTCGCGCGCCACGGACAGTCTGTACAATAGCGGTTGGCGGTACACTGCACAGACACACACACAAACCAAGAGTCAGAACCTCATTAACATACATATGCACTGACTCGCGGTGCAGGAAACGGGGTGCATGCGGAGACTGTGCGAGACGAGACGTACCGCCGAGGAGGTTCCCGACTCTCTCTCCAACAGGCCCGAGGAGCTGCTTGCCCTTCTCAACAGCGTCGCCCGCGGCCTTCTGCGCGGCCGCGAGCGCGTCCTGGGCCTTCTTCTGCGCCGCCTCCGTGCTGCTGCCGGGGGTGCTGGACGCGAAGCGAGTGCGGGCGTGGGCGTGCGGGGCGCGGCGGGGGCGGAGGGTGTGTGCGAGGCGGAGGGGGCGCACCATGGTGATGATGGCGGCGTGGGTGAGTAGGTGGGTGGGTGGGAGGTGTAGGGCGGGAGGGACGGTGAGACGGTGACGAGCCGCGTCGAAAAAGCGAACGACCCGGGATAGGCCGCGGGCAGACTGCACGTGAGGCGCGGCGCAAGGGCGGGACGCCGGCGCGTACCTCCGGGAGCGCTCGTCCAATAATCCGCGCGGGATTTACAGTCGCTTTGTTCCTGGGCCCGTCTGTCTTATCTGGTTTCCGGGGAGTCCTCCTGGATGCTTGCGACATGTATCGATATGTTTGCTTAGGACCAACGTCTTCCCTCTGATGGCCTCCCACCTGTCCAGGAGTTTCCGGAGACTCACAGATATGTCATTCTGGATGTTTTCGAGCTCAAGATGTCCACGAACTGTACATTAGTGCTCAAAACATACGGTACATCATCTTGAGTCTCTTCCTCGACCTCCAACTGTCCGGGAACTTCTGGAGACTCACTCGATGTTATAGCGCCGTCCGAATTTGTACGTCGTCTCCAGATTGTATCTCATTTCTTGGGTGTCTTCCCTGACCTTCAACTATCCGGGAGTCCCTGCAGACTCACTAGCTAACATGTCACCACTCAGCGCCTCCTTAGTCTGTTCCTGGAATTTCAGCGATACGTTCAAGTGTCCGGGAATTCCTGATCGTCTTCATATATAGCGGCTTCCCCGCCGATCAGGACGAGCAATATTAATGCATGGACGTTCGCTCACGCACGCGTCTCAGCGTGACATATATACTGGTACAGGCACGATAGGTACGCCCAAAATGCCTTCCATTCCACGCAGGTGTCTGATCCTCAGTTCACAGGGCATTAACCGCATAATTTGACTCTGTCTAATGTATCTAGTTACTGCTCTTCATCACACTGTTGTGTCAATCTATGCGCCGGATTGCTTGTCCAATATGGATCCAGATAACAAGCAGCGTGATAACAAAGTGCGTTGAACAACCGATTGTGCCTGAGGTTTACTTTCATCCATCGTCAAAGACCACTCTGCCAGACGGTCCGAATTTTGTTCAGACACGCCTTCGCGCAAGCTTTCAACTTTTCACACCAACATGGACCGAAATCGACGCAACTGGAACTCGCCTGCAGCGTTGAGGACACATCTCTGTGCTCGGTGCCTATCGCTACACACACTACGTCATCATTCTTCAGAGGCGCAGGCAGGAGACGTGTCAGCGCCAGTCGTTCATCTCGTTCGCCCATCTCACTGACGGTGTATGGTAGGTCGGTAGGGAATGAAGCAGCTGAACAAAATACTGTGTTGAGACGTAGGTGCTCACTTTGCGGTGCATTTCCACGTACGCTGACCGACGTGTGCTCCAGATATCATTCGCCTGAGGCTACGGGCGACATGCCATGCCCTCCACCTCGCGATACGCATTCGCAGCGGTCAAGAACGTCCTGTCCTCACATCAAGTGCCGACCAGTGCAGATATCGGTGCTAGAAAGCCGGCGCGCGCGCCCCAGCAAGCGGTGCCTATATACCGTCTTCTCATCAGGCATTCCAGAGGAGCACCCGCCGGAACCCGGTCCAAGGGTCAAGGGGACGATAAACCCCCCTTGTTGTGATGATGATCCACATCTCAGACTCGGACGATCCAGCGGAGGCAGCCCACTGGCACAATCACAATCACACTCAGGCACTCGCGAGTGGCTCGTCGGGCCGAACCTCCCAACACGCGCACTCATCTCGCCGGTTAGTAAAGACTATCATAGCTGGAGTGCGATGCGAGCCGCAGACGGAGGAGGGGGCCCGCAGGAGGGGAAGCTTTGGGAGTGACTAGTGATAAGGTACGCCATGTACGTTACGTTACGCGGGAGTCGGGACGGCCGTCGGATCGCGCAGGGCTCCCCTCCTTGTAAACTCTACTGTGGATCCATGAGATGGATGGATGGATGGATGGGCGCACAGACGAGAGAGTGCTCAGTCGGAGCAAACATTCCATTCAGAGGTTCAGAGGTTGATGCCCATGTACACACTGCGTGACGAACTGTAACTATACTGTGCATGTGCAGGAGCCAATCGCACCCCCTTGCGCGCCACGCTTGCCCAAGCAGCTCGTTCGCGCGCACTCCGCACGTTCCCCCGCCACCCGAGCAACCAGGGCCATCTCCCACCTCGATCTGGCGTGCCTCCGCCTTTATATACGGGCACGCTGGGCGCCTAGAAGACGCGGGGCGTTATGGCGTGCCTGGGGAGGGGCAGGAAGGAGGGGCCGCACTACAAATTGCGACGCCACCGCCGGGGCCCAGGCCCTCGCACCCTCGCACCCCCCCCGCGCGATCGACCACTCACCACTCACCACATCCACACCCCGGCGAATTTCGCCCACTCACACGGCGTGAGAGAGCACAGACGAATCGCAACGAGGGAACAGCGATATCGATCGTCGCCCGTATGATAATTGATGTTTATTTCCAGCGCGGAGGTACGGTACCTGGATGCTCGCTCGATTGGCCACCCCGCCCGCCACGAAGCCAATCTCAATCTCGCGCCAGCATCTCGGGGCCCCCTCCCCTCGAGACGATTGAGACGATTGAGATGATCGCCCGAGGTCGGTGATCTTAGATGATTTGCGTGTTAGCCTCAGCCTCAGCTCCCGTCTCCCGTCGTCGATTGCGATTGCACCCCCGCCGCCCGCCCTCCCGCCGATGCGCCACAAAGGCCGGACCTGCCCGAATCGGTCGTGCCCAGCTCACAGTCACACCAATCAAACGGCACGCGGAATGTGAACCGGAGATGCTGCACATATAAGTTGACCGAAAACGAGAAAGCGCCACGGGGCATGCTTAGGCTAGAAATACATCGGAAGAGCGAACACACACGTAAACACGAGACGAGAATGAGACGAGAATGGGGAGTATATACTGTACTATCTGCATGGGACTCGGACCGCGAGAGAAGAAGAGAGAAGAGAAGAGAAGACGAGGAGAGTTCCAGGATCGAGGAAGGACAAGGGCAAGGAGATTCGAGGTGGGAGACCGGTGTGAAGCGTAAGAACGAGGAACGAAAGGATATTAAGGTCGTAAGAGTGTGCATGTCGGCTGTCTCGGTATACTATACTACATCTGTACGGGCTAGCAGAAACGATACGCGATACGCGATACGAGGGGAAGTAGAACAACAAAAAGAAACGCAAAGAGGAATATATCATTACGAGAACGAAAAAAGGCACACGCCCCCTCCCGTGTTACAGTTTAAAACTTGCAATGCAGGGTCCAGAGCAGCGCGCACCTTTTTAATGTCAAAACGACGAACGACGAACTATAAAACGCCAACCGGCACCCCGCCTGCCCACCCGCCAGCTCACACACACGCACACACACGCTAGCCGGGATACGCACTCGGCGGCGACTGGCTCTGCACCGCATGCGTGCGAATCGGCGGCAGCGTGCTCCCCCCACGCGCGATCCCCATTCCCATCCCGCCCGCACTCGCAGGCAGACTGAACCGCCGCACCCCGCCACTATGCCCATGACCCTGCCCATGGCCCTGCCCGTCACGGTGCCCATGCCCGTGCCCATGCTGCCCATGCCCCTCCTCCACCTCGTCGTCGTCCTCCTCCAGCGCATCCTCGTCGTCCCACCCCGCCGGCCCGAGCAACGCGCGCTTCGCATTCGCCGGGCCCAGCGTCTGGCTCGCGAGGCGCTTGAACGACGGGCGGAACGACGTCGTCCCTCCCCCACCGCCGCCGCCGTCGCTCGACTCCGCGCCCACCGAGCTCTCGCGCGGACTCTGCGACGACGCCTGGTGCGCGTACCCCGGCAGGGGCGACCCAAAGGCGTCCGCGAGGCTGCTCGACCCCGATCGCTGCTCACGCCCATTAATCATCTCCTCCATCTTGTTGCTGGTGTTGTGGTTCGCATGCCCGGGGGACCCTCCGCCGTTCATGTGTGCGTTCGCCGAGAAGCCCATGTTCGTCGAGTGCGACAGGCTGGGGACGGGCGGCGGCTGTAGGGCGCCGTTCTTGCCCAGCAGCGGCGCCATCGATCCCGCGGGCATCGTGCCCCTCCGCCGCGGCACGAGCTTCAGCTGTGTCGGCGCCTTCCGCGCGAGCACCGCTTGTTCATAGCTCTTCAGATCCTCCGCATCGCCGTGCAGCGTCGTGCGCACGCTCGAGTAGCCATGTGTGTACGCCTGCCGCTCCTCCTCCTTCCGCCGCTCCTCGCCCTGCGCCTGCCGAGCTCGCATCCGCAGCCCAGGATTCATCGTGAAGTCCCCGTTCGCGTTCGCCGCAAAGGTGCCGAATTCTTGGTTCGCCCCGTAGCCCGCAAGCGGCGGAGTCTTTATGCTCGGCAGGCTCGCGACCCGCGAGTGCCGCCGCGTCGGGCTGGGACGTCCCCCGGTACCCAGTTGCTGTCCTGGTCCCGTCGGCGTCTGCAGTGAAAACATCGGGGTCTGCGCCTGCGAACCCGGCGTGCGCATATACTGCTTCCAGAAATCCCGCAGCTCCTTCGAGTCAAGCGCGTCCCGCCCGCCCGCACTCAACAGGTTGCCCTTGAGACTCGAGAGCAGCTCGGGCGTCGGGGTCTGCAGGCTGAGGCCGCCCATATGCGACGAATGGCTCGTGTTGCTCGAGTCGCGCGACTGCGACGTCGTGCTAGAGTGTAGAGACGTACTCGACGAGCCCGCCGAGTGCGCACCGGTGCCTTCGCTGCCCGGTTCGTGCGAGAAATCGTTGAGCTCAGAGAAAAACGGCGCCGAGTCGTTCGCAAGGCCCGCCATAACCGCGGGGGCGTCCAGACTCAATAGTCCGAACGCATTCGAAAATCCGCCCTCACCAACCTCGTCGTTCTTCCGCACTTCGTTGTTCCCGTTCATTCCAAGATTAGACTGTTGATAGGGCGCCGTCGGCGACGCAGAGTAGGGCCGCCCGCGGTGATCCACGAGGGGCAAGTGCACGCTGCTCGAGTTCGCAGAGGACGGCACGCTGTGCGCGCTGTCGCTCCCGAAGTCGTCGCTCAGTTCCTCGGAGGCTCGCCGGCCTCCGGGGGCGTGGTCGGGGTGCTGCATGTGGTGCTGGGGGAAGGGTATGCCACTACCTGCATATGCACCGCCGGCGGAGGCTCCCTGCTGGTTGGCTGCTGCTGGTAGGGTTGAAAAGGGCGCTCCATTTGTGGGAGGATGGGCCGATAGCGCCGCGCTCCCTCCTCCCCCAGAAAAGGGCTGGTGAGGCCCAGGAGCGAAGCCATCGAGGTCGACGGGTTTACCGTGTCCGTCGTTCTGAAAGGATGGGTCGTGGGTTGGATGAGCCCACGCGTTCGCCTGAGAGGAAGACATGTCGTACCGCCCTAACTGCTGGTGGTCGGCAGCATACATGCCCGGCATGACGGCACCCTGCGTTGCACCCATGGGGTGCGCGAGGGCGCCGTTAGGAAGCATGCCGGCGCGTCCAAGCATTTCGGCTTGCGCGCGGTAGCGTGCCATCATTTCTGGCGAGGTGTCTATGGCGTCGCGCGACATTCCCATAAAATTGGGATCACGGGAGTCAGGGTACCCGTGCGCAGTATAGAGAGATGATGCGGGGGGAAGCGCATAATCGGCTGAAGGGATGTAGAGCCCGCCGAGGGAGGACGATGCGGCATGGCTAGCGAGCATGAAGTCATCAGGGTAGCCACTGCCTCCTACTATGGACTCGCGATGGGCCTGATGAGCCAGGGCGTTGGGCGGAGGATGGCCAGGGCCGGCTGGGGCAGTCTGGCGGTGGAATTTGACGTATGTGCAGCGGCATTTCCGCGAGACACACTTGGCTGGAGAAGACGGGTGAGTGCATGACGCCATTGAGGAAAAGGAGTCACCTACAACATGGGTTACAGCCGTCGCAAGGCAAGCTGGACTGGACGCATTGGTCGCAGGCTTGCTTGGAGGTGGTGGCACGGGAAGCGGCCGCTGTCCCTTTGCGACGGTTATTCGGTGCGGTCGTCGTGGGTGGTTTTTCTGCCGCGTGGCATTTGTTTACGTGACGCGAAAGCAGATCGCTGCGGAGCATGCGCTGTCACGACGGGATGAAATTTAGCGAGAGCGGTGCAAGGACTGACCTTCGTGCAAATTGGTCGCCGCAGTGCTGGCATTTGTATGGCCGGTCACCAGTGTCTGTGCGCGTAGGTTAGCACGAGCACTCGAAGGGCGCGAGCAGGCGGAAGGGCGCTCAAACAGGAGTCGGACCCCGGTGCAGCGCTCTGGCTGGACACGGCGGATGGTTTGCCGCTGACTTCCGACCTGGAACGCATACAGAGACTCGAGGAGGCACTCACGAGAACGCATATGTCTGGCGACATGTTGGGGGCGTGTAAAGGTCGAGTTGCAGACCGGACACTGTGGAGGGAACGAATGAACGCTGTTGGATGAGAACGTCGAGGGCGGTGAGAGTGAGACATACTTTGTGATCGCCTGCCATGGAGAGGACGGATGGTGTATAGGAGTGTTGCGGTGGACGAGGTGGGTACGTTGGCGGCGGGGCTGGAGCGTGGATGTTGGATGGAGGTCGTGGTGGTGGTGGCCGTAAGAGTTAAGAGGAGAAAGTGGAGAGGGTGGCAAAGAGTGCTTCAGGTGGAGCAACGGGAGAAACAGAGTTTGCCGGCAACTGACTCTGAAATCAAACCTGAACGAGACATTACATTGACGAGTTTAATCGAGCGGTGATCACGATGCTACTCACTCGAGCGCAGAGATGATTGCAACGGACACGAGATGCAATTATTCGGAGAGGAAGAGACGATGCACGAGGCGACGAGGAAGACACGATGAAAGAAAGAAAGAGACTATGAAGATACTTTGGAAAGACGTCTCGGGCGTGGTTACATCGCCTCCCTATTACTACTCAATTCCCCCGCCGAAAATGAAAACTAAAGCGACTGCATGGGTGTGTCACGCCTGTCACAGCCCGTGACCGATGTGGAGCTCGCCCAGTGATCGATGACGCAAGGGGCTCTCCTCACTTACGCGAGATTGTGGCGGAGATCAACCCACTGCCGCAAAATACGTCATTAACCGTCCACCCAACTCCAAGCCGAAAACTCACCTCGGAGCAGACACCGGCACAAACACGTCCGCCACGGCCCTGCAATCAAAGAATGTCAGCGTCCGGGATAACACAAATGTCGCAGTGATATATCGAAACAAACGAAACAAGTGAACAACGCAACGCGATAAGAACATGCGTCCGGGACAAAGAAAGGCAAGCGTCATGGGCAATTGCCAACACGGACAATTGGCAACAGAGCACAGCTCGCCCGCTGCTTCTCCCACCCACGCGCCGCCACGCTTCCTCTCCCCGGAACAGATCTCGCTTTCCGACCTCGCTTTCCACACTTCCTCGGACGCCCTCTTCGCGTTCACACCCTTCTCGACACAGCAACACCAGCGCCCCCGTAGCAACAGCCCCCGACTGCACCCCGTTACCCTCCCTCCCCCTCCCCCCTCTTCTATCCTGGCATCCATCCACGTCCCCATCACCCATCAGCCCATCTTCCAGGGAGCCGTGATCTCCTCGCGATAACGCTAACCCCCCACAGCGACCCCCCGCGCTCCGGGGCACCCCACCCCAGATGATCATTCCATGAATGCATGAATCCCCTCGCCGTGGGACACACACACCCGCGCGCGCACAGACATGGCAAATCCACCTCCCCCGGCGTGCGCGTGCACACACACACACACCCGACGGTCAGCTGCAGGTACCCCGGCCGCCGCGCCCCGTCCCCCAATCGTCACTGCGCAACCGGCGAAGGAGACACAGGACTGGCAATGACAGACGCAGACGCACACCACCCGGTCACGCCACCCTCGAGAGCACACGTTCCCGCGAGCCTATCACGATCGCAATATCGCACAGACACAGCCCTTGGTCGCCGGCTCGCACCCACGCTGCGACATCAAAATTAAAAGAACGGACGGTGGCAGCGCGACCGAGAACAAGCGCACGCGTCTTTGCACAAGCGTCGACGCTCGCGACGCGACGCCCGACACGCCCCCTCGTGACGACGTCTCGAAACGCCCGCATCATCCGCCCCATGACGCGCGAGGTCCACAAACCGAAGACAGCGGTGGAGCACGCGCGAAGAAGGCGTGTGCGTTCTCCGCAGCACTACTAGTATGCACAAGCTCCTGCTTCGTGGAGATGAGCGAGTCGTATCTGCTATTGGGGCGGTGTGCGGGCGACTGGCAGAGTGCGAGAGCGCGAGCAAGAGGGATGCACCCTCAACGTCGTCGTGTGTGTCCCCACTCCACAGCCACAGCCACGGACGCGCACACGGCCACGGCCACGGTCCGTCGCGTGATAAATGAACGGAGGGTGTAAACCGTAAACCGTAAACCGTAAACCACACACCGCAACCCGCAAACCATAACCCGCAAACCATAACCCGCAGAAGTGGCAGGAGGAAAGAAGCCCCCGAACGCTGATGTGCGGATAAAGATAGACAGGCCATAGAAATAGAAATAGACGGAATAGCCGTGTGCAGTCCGAGCTTCGCTGCAATGCAATGCAATGCCAACTCAAGCAATAGCATAGCTCGGCCCAATTGGGCGAGCTAGATACGAAGCTTTGAAGGCGACCACCCCGTCCAAATGCCCCTCGGAGTGGAGGCCTTATCTCCCATCGGTGAGATAGAGTGGGAGGCCTGCGAACGAACGATCGGCGTATCTGTAATCGCCATCGCATCTCGTCCGCCGCCATACAAGCTACGCATATGAAATGAAATGAAATGAGAGAAAACCCCCGTGCCCACCAGGTATCGTCGCGCTCGGAAGGGGCACGGGACGGCGGGCGAGAGGTGAAAGGACGCAGTGCTGGCGAGCCACGGCCGGCCAGCGCTACATCGCCCGTCGAAGCGTGCGCTGCTCGACCACGCACCCATCGAGACCTCCGGCCAGTGCCCACCAGTCGAGCGCGATCAGCCAGCCAGCGGTAGCTAGGGCCCCAGGGCCAATCGCCGCACGGCTTCGCACCGTGCACAGCACCAGATACGATCGACCGCACGCTTGATAGCGCGCACACACACACAGAACGGCAAAGCGCGCAGAAGAGAACGCAGGAGAAGACGGAGGGCAGGGCACGTGTCGCGCAGGGCCTAATGAAACGCGCTGCGATTCGCTCCCGCGACGCGCGCCGGTCCCAGGCACGCCAGAACACGGTCCGGCTGCGCGACACACGACGTGCAAACTGACGTGGGTCGCTGCCCTCTCTCCAACACCAAGGCAGTGCCCATACGGTCTCAGAAGCGGGTCTAACGCGTCGTGGAGTGCGCGATAGCAGAGAACTTGCAGGAGAGGAGAGACGGAGAAGCGGAGAGAGAGGCCCTGGAAGACACCCCGGAGCTCGCGAGCCAATGGCGGGTGCAGGCACCACGATACGCGATACCGGTGGGTGTGATCGGGGCTTCTCTCCGGATCGACGGAGGCCAATGGGCGAAGACACCGAGATCGAGTGCGAGGGCACCAGAATGAAAAAGGAAGGGCGAAGGAACGATGAACGATGGATGAGGGCAAGAACGGCGAGCGGGGATCAGGATCCGAGATTGCGTGGCGATGGGCGAGGGAGTGTGGGAGTGTGGGAGTGCGAGAAGGCAGGGCGAGGCACGCGGGAGAGGGTGTGGTGCGGAGCACGAGCGCAGCAGAGAGACCAGAGAGAGAGAGGGAGAGAGAGAGCCGCAAGCGCGAAACGAGAACATGAACGAAGAAAGCGGAGCAAACACGAAGAACAGTAGAAAAGGAGAAAAAGAGGAGAGATGACGCACGGAGTGAGGTTGTCGATCCCGGCGTAGCGCATGTCCACGGGGATGTAGTGCTTGTTGGGCAGCGCGTACGACACGCTCTGCACATGCGGGTTCTCGGACACGATCCGCTCGCCCATCTTGTACAGCGTAGCCTATCAAATCCAAACCCACCGCCACGCGACGACAATCATGAATCTCGTCAGTGCAAACCCGCAGCGTGATCGCAGCGCGTGTGGCGCACCTGCACGCTCGCGCTTTCGTCCACCGCGAATATCTCCAGCGTCGCGGCGCGTGCGCGGGTGGCGACGGCCTCGCCGTCCCAGGCGGAGCCTGCGCCGCTGTCCGCGGGCGCCACGAGCTCGGGCGCGTCGAGGGACGTGCTCTTCGTGACCGGGAACGGCGCGTACGTGTACGACAGGTCGACTGCGGTGCTGAAGATGCGGT
Source organism: Phlebia tremellosa (assembly GCA_011032875.1). NCBI lineage: Eukaryota > Fungi > Basidiomycota > Agaricomycetes > Polyporales > Meruliaceae > Phlebia > Phlebia tremellosa. The sequence goes on along the minus strand of JAAIFI010000071.1, from coordinate 5,517 downwards.
CGTCCACCTCGACGAGCGTCGTGTGCTCGTCGCGCACGAAGCCCTCAAAGGCCGAGCCGGTGGATTTGAGCACTGCGGGACGAGAGTTTAATATGGTGTACGCGGTAGTTACGTTGTCGATTGAGGGTGATGAGAACTCACCGAGGAGGTCTTTGATGCCCGCCTTGACATTGGCGACGATCTTGTCTGTACCTTGTGTAGCATCGATCTGGATCGACAGGCCAAGGGGATCAGTGCTGAGATTGCTGACACCGCTTCGTTGAGTCAGGAAGGAGGCACTCACTACCACCTCCGCAGTCCGCTTCTCCTCGCCATCCCGCCAGAAGGCATGGCTGTGTTCCTGGCCGTTCACGTCGATGCGCTTCCAGCGCAGCTGCTCGATCGTGATGAACGCTTTGTGGATATGGGCGTATTTGGACACGAGATACGTTCCGAGATGCAGCGCGAACCGCTCCGGATACAGGACGTGCGGCGAAGTCTTCGCGAGGTCTAAACGATATCGGCATAGGAAGATTAGCAGGCGATCGAGGCGGGGCGTCCTGCCTAATCAGATAGCTTACGGTAGGTGATGTTCTTAACTATAAAGGTTGCGACATAAGACATGAATTCGGCGGTATTATCAAAGACGTACTGGAATCCGTGGCAACCACAACTGAGTTGTCCGCCTTCGTGTAGCTAGTTGGTAGCACAGTGAGCGTGATGTTCCAAAAGCGTCCCCGCATATCGATTGTTTACAGCCACTGCGAGCTTGACGAGTGCACACACTCGGTCAACGCAGCCTGGATCGCGCAGCCGATGGCGAGGGACGTTAGAATCAGAAGACCTGAACGCTCACCTCACATCGATATCGCCTTCCAAGAGCGCGGTAACGTTGTACTCGACGACGGTGTGCCACTTGCCCTCGCGCACGACTCGGAAGACGCGCACCTTGTCCTTGCCGTAGCGCGCGTGAGAGAGGTACACCGGTGCGGGGGCCGACATCTTGGGAGTTCACTGTTATGAGAAAGGTTGCGGAGAGATGCTAACTGGTAGGTGCGGCACTCGCGACGGGTTCAACGGTACGTTGCAGCTCGCCGCTCGCAGCACGGATGGCTGTTATATCGATGCCTCCGCAATCAAGCGTCAGACCGATAAAGGGGCGGAAGCGGCGGAAGTGATCACTTCAATTGCGAAATCATGGGAAACGCGAGAGATAAGGGGACCCCGGCAGTGCCTCGAAGGCATCTCGAACAAGGGGCACGCGTCGTAGATCCACTATCATCAGTTCTCCTGCGAACGCGTAGCACTTGGGTGAGCGTAGCCGGAGCCGCCGTCGCGCTGCGTTCCTGAGGAATTCGGCGTTGAGATCGTGAAAGGCGAAGTGCAACTGCAGAACGTACGCGACATATATGACTTGAAAGTTAGATTAGGACTCGGAACGGGAAGGCATGAATGTCGACAAAACACTCGCAATGTCGTGGCCAACGACTTGGAGGAAGCCGGATGAAGGATGCTGAGATAAGGGACCTGTATTTTCACGGTAACCCACCTATCAAAGATAATTGTCCACACTATCTTCAAAGCTCATCGCGTCGTTCAGGCCGTTGGAGATTGTACATAGTTTTTCCAAGTCCAAGCAGAAGACAAAAGATAACGGAACGGGGTCGTACAGGCAGCGGTAGACTCGTCCGAGGACGACGTGGTAAGATTTGTGATAGTTGGGCATACTACGTAACTAGCAGAGTCAGGGTCATGCAAAACGACGGACCACACTGTATCAGTACTAGTACACTACATGTTCCTAGTCCTGGCCAGGAACCAACGCTTTCTGTGCTTTAAACACAGCTACCGGGAGAAAGAGGCGAAACAGGAGAAACACAGTCCTCATCGCCGTCGTCCGCGTAACTTTCGACCTCACGAAGTGAGGATGGTTGATAGGTTTGAGGTGGCATAGGTTCGCGGGTCCTCTGAATCATAGCGCGGGTTACTCTAGCATGTGCCGCAGCCGGTCGCGCGGGCAATGACATAAACGTTGTCGCACTGTCGCGCCAGCCTTTCCGCGAGGTTTCTACGTCGTGCATGGACGTACGTGCAGACACGGAGAAAGAGGTTGTCTGTAGTATAGGAATAGGGTGATTGACCGAACTGGCACTGTCGTTGGAAAAATCCCTTAGATAGCATGGCGATATCAGAGACCTTCCGCCATATACGGTCGTCTCGAGTTCGTATGACAGCGTTCCTTGTACCAATTGTGCATCTTGACCGGACGTTGGTGTACTGCTAGTAGCTGGAAAGAGGGAGGCCGGAGGAGGGCCTGAGCCTGCGAGTCCACCAGTTGGGTAAGGCATTGACAAGCCTGAGGTCATTGTCTGCACCGTGTCACCAATGTCAGGACAGTGATAGTCGACGGTCAAGTTGTACGGCCAGCAGGGAAGGCTTCGCCCCATGACATTGCTTAGAGACTCTTTATACTCGCTGGTGGCACTAGGCAGCTGCTGGACTGATAGCGCAGGCGAGGAAAGCGCCGCGCTCTCCCGCTGAGGGCCCACTGTCATGTACGGGGCAGTAGGAGGCCGCATAGCCTGGGACCAGCTACCATTAAGGTCAGACCCTGTCGCTGACATCTGAGTCCCATTAGTTTCGCCATAGGTTGGTTCGATGAGTATCGAGGGTCCAGGTCCGAGGGGGAATGCAGGAGCTATGGTCTCCTCGGACATTCCGAGTTCAAGGGGAAGAGCAGTGGGTATATTCCAGAGGTGGAGCTGCCGTAGTTCGTCTAATTGCGAAGCAGCTGCATCAGCTGTGATGAATTCCAGGCAGTGAACAAGAGCATCAAGAAGAGGGGAGAAGCTCGACCAGTGTACCCCAGGAGTGTTCCGCTTGCTGTGTAGAGTACTGATCCACGGCAAGTGCATATAGCACCCCAGGTTTAGAATTCTGTCTGTGGAAGCGTTTTTCACGAAGTCAACTACGGTGTTCAAAAACTCTTGCAGAGAGTCAGGACGCCACGCGAGGTTATCGATGTGCTCGAACGTATGGTTTGCGAGCGTGACAAAGAGATGACGGTCCTCTGGCATCCAATTCGGGATAGATGTGGCAGTAGTCATAGAATCATAGGCTGCAGCCGGCCGTACGACCTCTCTAGCATAGGTCACAGCGACCCTTGCATATAGAGAACCGTGTTCGATTCGTGATGACGTTCTCGAGATTGATTCGCCTGTAATCTTGTTATGAGTCTGAGTAGCGACAGTAAATTTTGGACCACCTACTGAACGAACCTCCCATTCGTTTGACTCTGTTCCTCACTACCGCCTCTGCGTGTCCGAAGCGACAGAGGGATTCGGCTATAAATGTCCTCAGACCTGGGTAACACGAATCGAGACCTCTATTCTCGTATATTCTTTTGTATGCGGTCTTCAAGTGCCGGATATAGCCGTTTTCGATTCTGCCATCCTTCCGTCCTGGGCGATACGACCACACAACGGTCTCGGCAAGGCATAGAATATTGAGATATGCACAAAGCTGCTCATATCGCACATTGGGCACGATGTGAATCTCCTCTGGAAACATACAGACGAGGGAAGTCTGGAGGGCATGCACGAGAAGAGCACCGATAATCTGCAGCACCTTCTGATCACCGGTTCGCATGGAGGTACTGTCCGCAGTGGCATGGAAGTGCGGCTCCAACAATTTTTCTAGAGCAGAGGGATCTCCGCGTCGGATCCATTGATGATGACCGATAGTGCCGGTGATTGAGGCGGTAGTATAACATGTGGAAACCCATTTCAACAAGGTCTTCTCCTCAATTCTGAAGAGTCCACAGACAACCAGTAGGGAGGCATCAAGGCGGTGGTACATCTGTGTATACTTATCATAGCCGAACCTAGAGGAAGTGACCAGCTCGCTAGCGGTCTGCTCGAGAACCGAGACACAGTCATCCACGTTATGCAAAACCTCCTCGCTCTCGGTCTCCTTGCCCACGCAGACCAGTGCGCGTATCAGAGGAAGCAAAACACTAGCGATGAACCTTGGCATTTGCTCTTCTGCGATTGTCTGCTCCAGATTCAGTCGAGGAACGCCGGTTACACTGTGTAGGTCTCTATCCTTCCAGGTGCGCGAGAGCGCCTCGGAATGAGCGCGTTGATACATCTCCTCCACCTGGCCGCGTGGACGCCGATGCGGACGTATTGCAGCTGCTATCTTCTCCCATGTCCATACACAAGCCCATCCCAGAGGCGTCTTGTAAGGGCAGGATGTGTAAGCGATGGGCAGGACTGTAAAAACGAAGGTGACACAAAGAAATATGGCTGTGAAGATGGTGAGGATGACCGTCACTATGCTGTTTAAGGTCCATAGAAGGGTGACCATGCCACCGAGGAATAGCACCAAAGCCAATTCCAGCAAAGCGGGTACACAGCTTACGATAAACGACACGTTCCAGTCATGCCAAGCATCAGAGCGAAGCTGTCTCAAAACAACCACCTCGCCAGAATGGGCCGAGAGGGAACTCCACGCGAGGTATTCCCGGATCCACCGCTTTGTGATCATGGCGAGTAGAGCTGCAGCGACGCTGAACAACAGGCTCACAAAAAATAGCACATTGATCCAGATTGATGCTAGAGAGGGTGTGAACTCGCCAGATGTGATAGGAATGGGGAGTGAAACAGAATCCAGAGTATTGGTGACAGGCTCAGGTCCAGAGCCAGGGAAGCGGGTGGCGAGTTGCTGATATATCAGGGACAGTAATTGGACAGCACTTTGGCCATTATCTGTCTGTAGCGTTCCATAGAATTCGATCACGAAGGCTGTCAATATCGCAGAATAGAGGCCAGCCTGTTATATAGATTAAATGGAGTGATTTCAATGATATGTCTGCAAGAGACTCACAAATACCAACAGTGTGTTCAAATCATCGTTGAATTTACTAAACACATTGTCATCGCGTTGTCTCAAGTACTCCTCCATAGTTGCCCACAACTCCGTTGTTGTAGAGCTGGAGGGTTGACTCTGAGAAGATTTGATCTGGGTCTGTTACAGCAAATCGAGTGTCAGTACGGTAGATCGTGTAATCTCAGAGACGTTTGGCTTACACTGACTTTGGTGAGACCAGGTTCGGCCAACGAAGACTGAGGTGGANACTGTGATCGTAAACCACAGATTCGGTGGAAGTAAGTGTGGAAGCTAGAATTAGGGAATGATAGATTATTGCGAGTGCATGGGGTTAGTGAGATTCGGGAATAGTGATGCGTGTGCGTGTTTGTGCTGTGCTCCTGGCGACTGAACGCTAGAGACGAGGTTCTAACCCGCCGCTCTTCGGGTCGCAATGGCGCCCTGGGTCATGCCTCTTGCAGCGGCAGGGATACGACCAGTGGTTCCCCACTGGTCGTCGAAACTCCCCTCATCTCGGGGCCAATATCTACATTCTATGTGCTACCTCGGAGCGAAGTCGCATGTGTGCGCGAGGATGTTCGGCTGTGTTGCAGTAGGGTGCGTATCTGTGGATCTATTGTCAGTGAGGCTGTTGCGGGTGGGTCTGTA
>JAAIFI010000070.1:0-114530 GCA_011032875.1 Phlebia tremellosa | reverse complement strand
CCCGGGGTGGTCGGTTACTTTTGTCGCCCAGTGTATATTGGTACGTGACTTGTTGTTAATTTTGGTGCTGTGATGGGTGTACTTAAATTAGCATAGCAGCCAGTTGTATCCGAGCATTACCCATGCACGAAGGTCACCATCACCCGGGCAATGCTTCCAAAAGCTTGAATCTGCTCGCCGTGCTCCACCAAAGGCAGGTAGCGGCAAACATTGCATGCCGTTCAGGCGTCATATGGCCATGCTCGTGCACGTTTAAGGCTACCATTCACCGCCCAAAACCTCCAAAATATCGGCTGAAGGTCGCCACTTAGTGTGCATCCTCGCTTGTTCGATGGCCCCCCAGCACAGCCGCCTCCTGGACCTGTCACGAACAGCTTCCCTGTCGTGCAAAATCCGTCTGTAGCCCAAGAATTTCGGACGAAGGTCGCATTATGGGTCTTCAGGTTTGTCCGCTTGGCATCACAAGGGCGACGAGGAGTTGTTGGACTATACAACTCTTCCGTGCTTAGTCCGGACGCTGCCCGTATAAAAGGGCTCTAAAACTCGCTTTGAAATCTCCAGAGTCAACATCTTCAACGGTTCAACAACTCCCCGTGAGCTCCTTTCCAACTTGACTTGTAGTGTGGTGTCTAATTGTCACGTTCTTATAGGGTTCTGTATTTTTCGGGTTACAGTCCTGCAACCCAGATTGCAACCTAGGTACAAAGGTATGAAATATCAAAACGACTGAAGTAATTATCTATCTCACCGTTCAAATATCTGTAGACATGTTCCGCACATCAGCCCTCGTCGCTTTCGCGTTCGTCGCCGTCGTGTACGGCCAGCAAGCCGGCACACAGACTGCTGAGACCCACCCTGCTCTCCCAGTCGAATCGTGCACAGCTAGCGGCTGCACCACCCTCGACACCTCTGTTGTGCTCGACGGCAACTGGCGCTGGCTTCACGACGTCACTGGCTACACCAACTGCTACACTGGCAATGAATGGGACGCGACCCTCTGCCCGGACCCCGTTACCTGCGCTCAGAACTGCGCTTTGGACGGTGCGGATTATGAGAGTACCTACGGCATCACGACTAGCGGGAACGCCCTCACCCTCGGCTTCGTTACCGGTACCAACGTCGGCTCTCGTGTCTACCTCATGTCCTCGGAGACCGAGTACCAGATGTTCAAGCTCAAGAACCAGGAGTTCACTTTCGACGTTGACATGTCCAACCTCCCTTGTGGCATCAACGGTGCGCTTTATCTCACCGAGATGGACGCAGATGGTGGTTTGTCGAAGTTCCCCAACAACAAGGCTGGTGCCAAGTACGGAACTGGCTACTGCGACTCGCAGTGCCCGAAGGACATCAAGTTCATCAACGGCGAGGTAATGACGTCTCTTCACTTCGATCTTGATTCTCCAGCTGAATTTTTTTCTGTCGCTAGGCTAACATGCTTAACTGGAACGCTACATCTGCGAACGCCGGTACTGGAGAGTACGGTACTTGCTGCAACGAGATGGATATTTGGGAAGCCAACAACGACGCTGCCGCTTTCACTCCTCACCCTTGCTCTGTCGATGGTCAGACTCAGTGCTCAGGCGTAGACTGCGGCGCGGGTTCCGACAGGTACTCCGGTGTCTGCGACGCTGACGGATGCGACTTCAACTCGTTCCGTCTCGGAAACACTACCTTCCTCGGAAAGGGCATGACAGTCGACACCACCCAGAAATTCACCGTCGTCACTCAGTTCATCACCTCCGACAACACCACCGCCGGCGATCTCACCGAAATTCGCCGCATCTACGTCCAGAACGGCAACGTCATTCAGAACTCCTTCACCAACGTCCCTGGCGTCGACCCCGTCAACGCCATCACCACTGACTTCTGCGCCCAGCAGAAGACCGAATTCGGTGACACCAACTACTTCCAGACCCTCGGTGGTCTCACCACCATGGGCGACGCTCTCGGAACCGGTATGGTGTTGGCGCTCAGTATCTGGGACGACTACGCCGCATACATGCAGTGGCTCGACGCTGACTACCCCACCACCAAGGATGCCTCCTCCCCCGGTGTTGCTCGTGGTACCTGCCCCGAAGACTCTGGTATCCCGGCCACCGTCGAGTCCGCCAGCGCCAGCGCGTCCGTCACCTTCTCCAACATCAAGTTCGGTGACATTGGCACGACCTTCTCCAACACTGGCTCCTCCTCCGCTCCGCCCCCTCCCCCGGTTACCACCGTCGGATCTGCACCCCCAACCCAGACTTCCACGGCTGGCACCGTTGCGCAGTGGGGTCAATGCGGTGGCACTGGCTACACCGGCCCGACCGTTTGCGCTTCTGGCTTCACTTGCCACGTCTTGAACCCTTGTGAGTACACCTATATCATATTCCGGGATGTCCACTAACTAATCTTGACGCACAGACTACTCTCAGTGCTACTAGGCGCAGTGAGAGTGGCGCTCGGTACTGACAAGTGCACAGTAAAAGGTTAAGTGTCCTTTGTATAATAGAGTTGTACTGGAAAATCAGAAACTTCATTTTCCTCCCACAAATTCAGACTGTCACGGATATTTCTATGTGATAAATCTGTAACAGACCATGGTACCACTTCCTGCTCCAGGCTGCTAAACGTACACGTATGCCATTTGGTGCATGAACCCCTATGAACCTGGGATGGCGGTAAACAAGCGCCCAATTAAACACGCACACGTGATGAGACGTGATGGCTGTCGACACGCGTGTCGCGGGCGTCCACACTCCTCCTTCTCACTCTCACTTCAATCGCGGATCTGCCACTAGGTTCTCATTGTACCCTTGTGTAATGAGTCCCAAACGAATAGGTAGATAGGTCATGTTCATACCGTGCTCAAATATACTGCTAAATGCGCCTTCTACAGAGACGGATGTGGCAGAGGATTCTGATGACGAATTTTTACGTGTGACGAAGAGGCAGCGGCTCTCTTCTCCCACTTATGATGATCAGGTCGAGCTCAGCCAAGACCAAGTAGCTGCGTTTGACGCGTTTGAGCGAACGCTATCCCAGACGACCTTGTCTCAAGCGAAACCTTCGCAAGCAGTATCGGCCAGTGCGAAGAAGAGAAGGGACGGCGCGATAGCACTGGCATTATCTCAGCACGTATTTGGTCACGACTCTGATATGAGCAGCTCACAAAGTGCGTTTATTCTTTGCATATCTTGCCAACTCAAGCGAATTTTTAGCCACAGGTCACGACCACTCCAGTGACGACAAGGACCTATTCAGAAGACCACTATTCCCTATATCGTCTGTGACAAACTCATCAAGCTCTCCCTCAGGTCACACATCGCAGCCGCGTCTTCCTGGGTTTGGATCCGCCCTACAAATACCTTCGGCCATAGATCCTGTTGACGTCCCTGCGCAACCTTCGTCCTCACCAGTTGGTGCTGAGCAAGATATGGAAGAATGGTTCCAGTCATCTGATGCGCCTGAAAGAGGCCTGATGTTCAAGTCTGCGAAGGACATAACAGTACATGAGGATGACTCCATGCTAGACGATTGGTTCAAGGCTCGAGCGCCAGCTAACGCCATTGGCTTTCAGTCGGCAAAGAGTATTAAAACCGCCAAAGAACTTACTGCCGGACCCCAAGATACTCCCTCAGAGGTTGCCCCAGACTTTTCTGGCTTTGTATCGGGAGCTCATTTACACACGAGTATCAACAAGAGTGCTACTTCCCCTGCTGCATCTCAGGCATCGACTACCGGTGATGCGCCAGCCCCTGCGCTAGTCGGATTCACGTCAGGTGCAACACTCCTTGACCCAAACGCGAAGAAAAGTGGCTGGCTCGCTCCGTCTGCTGAAGCTTTGGCTAAAGCGGCTGCCAAGATGAAACAATGGGAACGGGAGCTGGAAACAGAGATAGGTTATGATTCCGATGGCGATATATTCGACGGCGAAACAGAGTCACCTTCAAGACCGCGCTCTAGTGAACATCCTGCTACGCGGTCCTTGCCGACATTCGGTGGTGCACGGTCAGCTTTGGGAGCTACGCAACGCTCCTTTGCTCCTGCTTCGCAACATGACAACACTACTGCTCGACCTGTAGAGAGCTCAAGTCCTGTAGCACCAACCTTCAAGACGCCATCTGTTGTTTCTGGCTCACGGGTCGGTTTTCAGGGCAATGCCACGCCGTTCAAGCCACCTTTACTCGTCAAACCTGCTTCTGCAGGGACGCATGTACCTTCTCCACTGAATCCCAAGTCTTCTTCATCGTCTTTTATGACGCCCTTTACGCCAGCTCACCGACAACCTGTTCCTGTGACACCTGTACGATCAACTTCCACACCTAATCCATCCTCGTTCACTCCGTCTTCTCTTTTTGCGGGATCTGCGTCAGGAACAGCCTTTACCCCCAAGCGGAACTTGGGTACTACCCCGCGCCGCATGACGCCAATGAGTAGTATGAAGAAAGCATTTGTAACTCCTTTCAAACCCGGCATGCGTCCTGGGGAGCCAGGCAGGGCGCAGCTGGCTGCTCGTGCTAGTCCCGCTCCGCCCAGTTCTATCTCCATCTCTACTGCACCCAGCACTTACCGCGATAAGGGCAAGGCTAGGGCATCTTTCTTCGATCTTAGTAAGTGTACCTTCATGTATGCGCGTGAATCGACGGATTTAATCACCCCGTCAGCCAAATCAAACGATAGACAGACACTTGCAGCTTCAGGGCTAACTCCTCAAAGGTATACCTTCGAGGACCTAGAAGAAATGGGGATGTAAGTAGCCTCTGTGATACAGCTCATATCCGGTTGCTAACACACTATGTTAAGCAATGTGTCTGAACTAAGTCAGATGACCCCAGATTTGGCACTTTACTACTCGTTCCATTCCTATGAGCCAACCCCATTACTCCTCAGTACTCAACAATTGCCACCACCAACCGCACTTACACTCGGTGTAGCTGCAGCCTTCGACGAATTAAAGAGCATAGGCTGTACGCTGGTGACCAAGGAATGGGTAGAAAATCATTGGAATCTCATCCTGTGGAAGCTAGCTGGCATGGTATGTTTAGATCCAGCCACAGAAAGCGACCCGGCCCGTAAACGATGGTGTTGGCGTGAAGTCATGAATCAACTGCGATATCGGTAGGTTTCATTATCTCCCTTCGGCCGCTCGACTCACTGGGGCTGTAGTTATGAACGTGAGTTGAATCGCGGCCAACGACCGCCCTTACGGAAAATTGTGGCTCAGGACGCTGCTGCATCTGCGCCAATGGTATTGTGTGTGTCAAATATTACTTGGTCGCCAGAGTCGATCGCAGACGATGGTTCGCTCATTCCGGCAGTTCCTGCCATGGAAGTTACGGACGGTTGGTACCGTTTGAATGCCGAGATAGACGACCCAATTGAGCGTGCCATTCGCAACGGTAAGATTCGTGTCGGCACCAAAATAGCCATGATTGGTTGTCGCGTAAGGTTTCCTCCCATAAAACCTGAAAATGTTTTAACACTTTGGTTTTCTAGACTCGAGCCGATCGTAAAGATGGCGGCGAGATTTTGGAGGTCGGACAGTCTATCAGGTTGCAGATACACGGAAACTCGTCCCATCTTGCTCCATGGCACGCCAAGTTAGGCTTCCAGAAAGAGCCCTTTGTCGCCACGTTAGGTAGTCTTGATGCGTTTGGCGGTTTAGTGTCTGCTTTGGAGGTGGTTATTTTGAAGGTAAGGTTTCACGTCCTTGGTTATTTTTGCCGTCTTCATATATTGTGTAGACCTATCCCGTGGCGTACCTCGAGTTTTTTGTCACAGAAGACGGACGAAAATATCAAGAGGGCCCGATAGGCGAGGCAGAGGAAGCCGCGCTAAACGAGAAGTGGCAGGTGCGTGCTAAGTTTGCAGGCCCCTTGCGATAGCGATATTTACGACGAACCTTCAGGCACGGCGCGAACATGAAGCGAAGAAGCTTCGTGACGGATACGAGACGAACCTTCGTCGCCTCACAGACTATACGGAACGACTGGTACGAAAGGCCACGCCTTCGTTCCGTCCTGGAGATGATGGTGAGTGAGAAAGTAACACTATAGCACTATATGCGTGTCTCATCCCAAATCTACAGAGTCACCCCCGGATAGCATAGATGATATGCTCCTTGAGCTGGAAGATTGCTCTGACGGGGAGGGTCGCGACCTGATTAAGCGGATAAATCCCAGGGAGGCTGGCTGGCTTGCGCGTGCCATCAAGGACAAGTGTCGACGTGACGAAGAAAGCATAGGCGAAGAAATTGAGCGTGACCTGAATGTGAGTGTGTCTCATACACGCGTCGTTTCCATCTCTTCACAACTGTGTATAGTTCGCTTGTCCGCCTCGCAACGTGAAAAGCTTCCGAATCGTGCTTGCTCGAGATGCACGGACGAACAGACGGCCTGCACAGCGAGAAGTACAGATCACAGTGTGGGATGTACTTTCGTTGCAGCTAGCGGAAGACGATAAACCGGGCAATTTCAAGCCAGGACAACACCTCCTTGTAAGAAAACGTGTGATAACAATTCTAGGTCTGTACTAATTAGAGCTGCAAGGTGACGAACCTGTACCCAAGCAAGCCTGGCTGCTGGATGCCAGCGCGGGAAGATGACTCCGTGATATACTTGGCCAGCCGCAAGGAATCGACATGGACACTACTGGGAAGCGGACATCACTAACTTACGTTGCTCATACACATAATAACTGAACATTACGATCCACCTGTATTACAAACAGCAAACTGTGTAGACTACAACGGCATGTGTATCATGAGCCACGATACAGCACTAAAGTCGCGAAGGACGCAACTTAAAGCGCTCCTCCTACGCCATACTTACGGAGCTGTGCACGCCAGTCTCCAACATCCTCTCTGCCCATCACGACAATCGTTGCATTGCTACGCAACTCTGGTCCAAAAACGCGCTGAGCAACCCGACGGATGGTAGCCTGGTCTACCTCATCGATCCTCTCACACATCTCGGAGACCGGGATTTTGCGGTTGTGGACAAGTATCTAAAGCAGGTGAATTAGATGGAGTACGATAAAGGCAGAGAAACATTAACCCACCTGGCGACCCAAATCCTCTACCTCAACTGATCGGCTCTCCAACGCCATGACTAAGCTCGACTTAAGCTGATTCTTAGCGCGCTGGAGCTCAGTCCCTGGGATAGGCGAGTACAGCAGCAGGCTGAGTTGGTGGATGAGATGCGGCAGGATCTGCGCAGGGGTGTTGCCCGAGTTGCGGCCAACAAGGGGCACAAAGCTGGCGAAGAGACCGAACAGCGAAGAATCAGTGTAGATGTGGTGGAAAGACGCGCAGTGGTCGACTTGTGGGTAGTGGTTCAGGATGTGCGTGTACAACCGTGAGTACATGCCCTTCCCAGGGCCACCTGCAGAGAAGCTGCCTCCACCGCCGAGGAGCACCTGCATCGTTGCAAGCGCATAAACGTCATCTTCGTGAATACCAACGCCCTCGAATGCAAGGTAGAGGTGGTCAAACTCAGACGTCGGGCTAGGCAAAAAGCGATGCCCTCCGGTGTATGTCGACATAGGGTTCAACGAAGAGATCAATGGCGACGCTTCGGGAGTCGCCAAAGAAGATTGTGGGTAGAGATAGGATGACGCAGCACGAGTGAAGGTCTTGTATAAAGAGGGTTGGGAGGGAAGGAGGTGGGGCGGGGGAGCGGCCGCACGAGAGGTTAACGGTGGGGAGACCGGTAGAGGTATCTGCGGCATGTAAGGCATCGACGAGAAGTATTTGTCTGTCAATTCGACAAGCTCCTCGTGCGACATCCCAGCGCCTGCGATGACGATGCGATCCGGTCTGTACCACGTCTTCATGAAGTCTCGCATGGTGGACTCGTTGATCTCGTCTATGCGTTCAGGCGGGCACAGGAGAGGGTTCCCCAAGCCCTTGTTGTCGTATGCGACGTTATGCAATATCTCTGGGAGGATCATTTCAGGCTTAGCCGTGACCTCTCTGATTTCGTATCGGGCTGCTTCGCGCTGCGCGTCGAGTTCCTCAGGAAGGAATGACGGGTTTTGGACAGTGTCGGCAATGAGCTGCATCGCGAGAGGAGTTGCAGAATGGAAATGAGACGATTGATACATGATGGACTCGCGCGAAGACGAGCATAATATCTGCCCTCCGAGCTTGTCCATCGCTAACGCCATGTCAACATCGGAACGCGTAGTCGTGGCCTAATGAGCAGGTCAGAATGCACAAGGGGAGATAGACTGGTTTGCGCACCTTAAAAGCCATCCGGTCCAGGAAGTGGCTTACACCTGACGTGGTCGGTGTTTCATATCGAGACCCTGCATCCACATACAACCCAAGTGCTGAAAAGTGCCCGGGTGTGTCCTCTGTCGCGACCCGTATTTTGTTTGGAAGCGTAGTTATCTTCGTAGTTGGACCACCGACCTCTCTGGCCAAGTCATGGGTATGAAATCGTCTGGAACGAAGGGCTTGTCGAACGGAGGCCGGAGCTTTACGCATGGTGGAGAGGGAAAGAGGACGTGATACTAAGCGCCTGCAATTACGGAAGGACTTCACGGCGGCACGACACCTGATCTGATAAGATCAAGATTAGATGATCTCGCACTGCGACACTGACGATGGTCTTCAAAACTATCACAAGTATTATATTCTAAGTACGTGTACGACAAGCTAAAGTCCATGAGTGCGTGGGACGGGATGGAATAGATGGTTATGCAACTTTGCCATGGGTAGACTGTGCCCGCCATGCCTCTACCTTCTGCGCCAGCGGAACCTCTTCCTCTTCTTCACTTTCACTCTCACTAGGCGTGATAGGATCCGGAACGTACACTTTGTATCTCCCGGGCTCTGTCAACTGTTGCTCAACATGCTGCTTCAGCATGGCCTCACGGTTGATCGTGCGCACTTCGTACCCCTCAGAACCCCTCCTCACGAGCTTACGGGGTCCGGATGGAAGCAAGTACTCATCTTCAGACGAGGAGCCGCCTGCTGGATCTGGGAAGGAGTCGTCCTCACCGGGAGGCTTGTAGTCTGGATGGTACGGAGGCACAGATGAGACGGGACGACCTATGTGCCGTCGGCGTGCGGGGCGCGCGGGGTTGTGTGGTTCGAGGTTCGGATTGAGTGATCCATTTTCGTACGTCCAAGGGGACTCAGGCATGGAAAACTTGTAGTTTGGATCAGGATCACTAGGGGCATGCACGTTGTGCTCTTTCGGTGGCCATGACTCTGCATCAGGATCTGGAACACGAGAATATTAGCATCATGGGAGGCTGACGGGACGAGAGAAGAGAGCAAATGAGAACGTGAGACTAAAATGATTGTGAGTGCTTACACGTTCTTACGTAGGTAGACAAACCTCACCTACCTAGATTACAGTCCTGATTACGGTTCCGTAAACCCATTCTCGCCCCAAGGACCGCCATCATCATCTCTATGGCTGTGAAGCTCGTGCCACTCACCCTGTGGGTTAACGAGACGGAACTTCAGACCATTTCCTGCAGGGACTGAGGGCCAGCACCACCATAAGGGATTATCTCCTAGCATAGATGCAATATTCTGTCTTGTTCCGATGTTCTGTTAAAATTAAATGAGCATATGACTTGCAGGTCCGAAGCTTCACTCACGTAAGGGAACTTGATCTATTGGATAACGTGTCAGCGAGTTTACATTTTTGTAAGAGCCAGGACTACCTCTTGAATCTTGCCCCTGCGGACGAGTGTGGCGACCTTGTCCTTCTCCCAACCTTCTATAGTCGTTGTATTTCCACATAATGCATGGAAGTGATATATGCTATCAAAGAATATTACTGTCGAACTCATTGAGCAGGCCATTCGGTGGAACTTACCTGAAGCATCCCACAGCTATTAGTACAGGTACACAGAAAGTATAATTGAGGATTATGAATATGAGCTCTACGAAACCGGGCTCATCCTGTGTGACAGCAGTTAGCACATTTCCAGATCGTCGAGCATACGAAATACACACCCAGAAACGAGAGCCGTTGGTATACATGACGCGCTTTGTAACCATGGTGAGGTGGTAAGTGCAAGCAAGGTCGACGTAGAACAGGAAACGAATAAAGTGCCCGTAGTTGAAGTGGCCGACACAGTTATTAACCCATGGGCAGTGATGATCTGAACGAGGATGAGTTTCAGATATCCGATGTAACATAAATATACGTACCCATCCTCAATATACATCTACAGAACTTCAGCATCTAGCTATGAGGAGTGGGAGCATGAAACGCACCGATTGCACTGCCTACAATGGTGCGCACGCGGCGGCTTATAATTCTCGCAGCTCCGACAGTATCTTGGACCACGAGTCAGCTTCTTTACTTCGTATCCATCCTCATCCTGGAGGTCTGGTTTCTGAGGAAGGTCAGCGAAATATTTAGTAAGTAATATCGTGCAGCGCTCACCCAAGACTTAGGGACTTGCCCAGGATCTGTCATTACGGAAAGATAGTAATTCCAGAGCAGCATGCCCAACAAAAAGCTACAGAACATATAAGTCAGCTTGGTCTTCCCGCCGACACGACAGAGCTCACTTGAAAGGAAGTAGCAAGGACAGTAACTCTACAGAGAGCTCACGTCCGTACCAGGGCCATATTATGAATATCTGCGAAGAGTAACCGATGAAAGTAATCAAGAAAAGCGTGAAGCCGACGAAGAGTCGACCGACAAGTCGGCCCATTCGTGTTCTCGAGACAGATGATGAGAGAAAGAAAGTAAGGTGAAGCAGGTCGTGGACGCGCACTGCGGTCGCCGAGACCGCCTTCCGCCCGCGACGCCGCGGCATTTGGAAGCGCGTCCGCTCCCGGCTTCCAGCTTGAACTTGCACGCTCATCATCATACGTTGCTAGTCGTTGCTGCACACAGTCCACGCCGAGCATGCTAAGCAGGTCATCGCTCTCGGCATGTCGTAGCACGCTTGGTCGAATCTCCCCTGGACGACTTCAACAGGTGGCGCGAGCGTCCACGGCAAGCACTCCGGAAGCACCCACTCAGACTGCAAGTAAACCGGAAGCCGCTGCTGCAAATGCAACCGATGCTCCTACTGCAAACACGACCGATGCCACCCCTGTACAGGCTGCACCGCGAAAGCGATCAATTCCTCTGTCTAGCGACTTCGACGACCTGCTTATGCGTACGTAAAATCTTCTAAAATGAACCATACTTAGACTAACATATTTGTTGCAGCAAAATCTGGTATGAATAAATTCCGCTACACGTAACATAACACACAGCGCTGACACAGTCTCTTAATAGCACCCGAACCATCTGGAGGTCCCGCCAATGCAAAGGGTCGAGGTAGATTTGCCTCTATCGGCCTGTCCTCGCTTGGAGATGACGAGTTCGACGGGTTAATCTCGCGAGGTCTCGCCAGCCGTCTCTCCCAACACCAAAGACAGACGGGTGCTCCAAGCGTGCAAACTCGGTCTGGTGTCCCGGATTTTGGGACTGGCCCTATCACCATCGAAGTGCCGATCCTACGCAAACCTAGAGCACCAGCTTTACAGATGCAGCGGAGAGAGACGCGACCCCGAGCAGCACCCGTTCGTCCAGAGTCCGAACGGAAAGAGGATCAGTTCGCTGCCGCCGCACGGGCGGCTAGTGGTACACATGGATTAGCTCAAGATCGACGTACGGTGCAGGCTAGAGACGGTCAGCAGCAGCAGCGTACTAGGTTCCAGGGTTTCCGGCCGGAGATTACCCGTGGTGCGGAAGGCGATGCACAAAGGTCAACACAATCTGGGCGTACTTTTGGTGGGCGGGAGGAGAGAACGGTGCAAGGTAGAGATCGTCAACAACAGAACAATGGGCTCGACGGCTCCAGGTCAGAGGCTTTACGCGCCGCCGCCGGTGCTGTCCAGGGATCAGCCCAGCGTGCCTCAGGCGGGCGCGAGGAGAGGACAATGCAACCCAGAGACGGTCAACAGCAGCGCAGTAGATTTGAAGGTTCCCGGCCGAACATTACACGTCGCACGGCCGGTGACGCCCAAGGATCAACTCAAACCGTAAGCGGACGCGAGGGGAGGACAGTGCAGACCAGAGATGGCCAGCAGCAGCGCAACCGTGGCGCGGTCAATGCTGGACGGCAGCAGGGGGCGAATAGGAGGGACAATGTCACGTCGCAGCAGGCGTCGGATAGATCAGATAAAGAGTCGCACGCGAAGGAAGAGAAAGGAGAAGAGGAGGAGGAAGAGGAGGAGGAGCTGCCGAAGCACAAGGTGCCCGAGATGATGGATGCAAACGCATTCAACACGCTGTTCGCTGAGCAGGGGACGACTACCGGCATATCGCTTACAGCCAGTATGACAGGCGTGTCGCTACCCAAGCCAGTGGCTGCGCACCAGGACAATCCCCTACTGCACGCACAAGTGCGGCGTACACTTGAGGACGTGGGAGGTTACTACAGGCGGTACTTCCCCAAGGAGGCGCGCGCGGCATACAAAAAGACGCCACATGTGGCTGGTCCCGTTGCTTGTGCTCACCTTGCCCTGGCTCGCACGCGCGACGCTACTCTGAGTCGGAGAAAACATGCTTTGAGCATTGTCGCAAAGCTGGTCGCTAAAGAGGAAGCGCCTCAGGTCAATGCGCGTGCTTAGAGGTATCAACGTTGCCATAATGTACCTCGATCATACCCGTACATAATTCATAAGTTACACGACTGAGAAACCCGTGGCTAACGAAAGGGTCCAAGAAAGTGAATATACTCGTATAGGGTAAAATATAACAGTGACCAGTGATCAATCGTCGTCCAGAGTGGCGATATCTGGGAAGTCGACCTTCGTGTCCTCGAGATCGTCTGCCCAGTCCTCATGGGATCCATAGTCGACAGTGTAATGTTCGTGGCTATATCCACCGAACCCATTCCCGTGTAGACCGTGGACAATCTCGCCTTCAGACAACTCGTCTTCCTCGTCCTCGTCCTCGTCATCTGTGCGGTCCGCATCCGGCCAACACCAACGGGGTATCTCGTAGTCATGAACGACCGCAATCTCATCGGGCACGGCGACCCCGAACGCCGTGAGGTGCCTCTGGGTCTTCCTGGCCGTCGGCACTGCCACGTTTCGCTCTGCTGCCCTGAGCAGCGCGCATTCGCCTCTTGCGGTGGACGGGCTAGAATGTGTTTTGGACAAGCTCAAACTCACACCCGACGCGGTGGATGTTTTGAGCCGTTTGGTAGGGGGTGCGTGGGGTGACAACTCCTTACTCCGTGCTGTCTGGCGCCGCTTATGCTTGGGCAGGAATCGTCCATCCGCGGAGCGCACCGACGCCTTGCCCGTGCGCACCTGACTGGGCGATATGGACGACAGCGGGGTTGAAGGCGGTGCTTCGGTTTTGATCTTCTTGCGGTACTTCTTCTTGCCAGGCAGCGGGGAAGGCGTCCCCTCCGCTCTTTTTCGATGCACGAAGCCAGGCGGGAACTTGAGTCGGATTTTCAACCCCTTCGACCGCTCCCGGTCACGTTCCTCAAAGTCCACCTCGGACTCGCCGTCGCTGTCTTGTTTATGGACTGGCGCAGGACGTACTGGAAGGGGTTGAGGCTGCTCATCATCCGTCACTAGCTCGTCCTCTTCTGAGGTAGCCCCGGCAGATGGTAGTCCGTGAATCCGAGCAACAGTTCGTGTCCCCCGATCCGGCTCTGGCTCTAGAGAGATCCCCGCACTCTCCCGCCTCGCTTTCTCCCTCTTTTCCGCTTCCTTTTTCTCTGCCCACTTTCTGTCGGGTGGAAGCAACACCCGGTAGCGCTCCTCTAACGACTCTGCTACGTCTAGCATCTCCTGCCGCCTTCTCTCGGCTTCGTTGTATGCTGCCGCGCCATTAATGTGGGCACCAGGAAGCTCGGTAAGCCCAGTTTCCATTTCGTCGTATTCCCCTTCGTGGAGGACCCCCGGTGGTTCGGAAAACGATGAAGCAGGCAAAGCTAGAAACGCAGCGGTGTCCATGGCACGCAATTGCTCAATGCGTTCTTTTAGCTTGTACTGTTCATGCTTGAGCTTCTCCTTCTCGCGAAGACGTTGTCGTTTTTCGAACGTCTCGTACTTCCTATGTCTTTTCTCGTAAGCTGCGTCCGAGGTATCCGCAATCTCCTTAATAAACGAGCGTAGACTAAGCACTCTATTATATATGGAATTTGACTAATTGCACGTACCTCTTCCGAACCTCTGGGTCGAAAACGGCCCCCTACGATCGCGTCTTCTGGGAGCTGTGTGAACTCCGGGGTTTGGATTATCTGCTGCTCCCTGTACGCTTTCTGAACCTCCGGCCGGTCGAAGTATCGGCCGTACGCCTGCGTGTTGATCTCCATTTCGGATGAGACGTCATCTGTGATAGCAGGAACCAAGGCTGAGTTGGTGGTCAAAAGAAACTTGGTGTTCGCCGGAATGAGAGGTTCGCTCTCTACTGCTCACGTTCGTTAGACGAGAAGGCATGATACCTCGAACCGTAGGACTCACAGCGACGTTTACGCGTCTCTAAAATCATAACATCCACATCACAGCTCCCCACACCTGGCCCTCCCCTGCGTGAACGCGATGGTAGCACTCGTTTCTGCCGAGTCCGCAAACCAGACTTCGACGGCGAGTCTGGTGTCGATGGCACAGGTGCTGGTGTCGCAGACTCATGTCTACTAGTTGCTGCAGATGGTGCAGTGCTGCCGTTCGCTGGTCTTTTGCCCTGAGCTTTCGCTGAAGGCGGAAGGGCGCTGTCGCCGGGGTTCGAGTCTGCCATGGCGGGGTCGGCTTGTATTATTTCGCGTCTCAATTGGCTGAAAAGTAGTGGCTATAATGTATATGTGGAAGACACAGCCTGAGTAGACTGTGCAGGTGAGGAACAGCCCAAAGGGCTATGAAATAAATGATATTCACCAGCGTTGACTCAAATTCGGGTCGATGGCCAAACTCAAACGCGGATGACGATCACTGCCGCTCATTCACGGTTCTCTTTTACGCGCACAAAAACACAAAGTATATTCAACACCAGCATGTGTATACTAGACACGTTAGTATAATGTATAAGTACCACATCTTGGTGAAGAACGAAATCAGACTGCAGGTGTGTAATGTCACGCTGGCGGTTGTTTTTCAGGACCGTTGGCATTGTTCTGCTCGGTCTGCGCAGACGACCCATTATGACCAGTCCAGTCTGCCGGCCATTCCCCAGACATCGCCCGACCACTTCCGTCGTTGGCCTGGTAATATTCCGCTGGGTACTGGTTGTATCCAAAGTAAGGTGACTGCGCTTGGAGCCCGAAGCTCATTGCGAACGCAGACGCAAAGCGTGGGTTGATGTGCGGCTGTACGAATGGCTGCTGCTGATACCCATAATCATACGCGTACTGACCTGGTTGTTGCTGTTGCTGGTACGACCATTGACTTTCTCCAGTAGGAGCGGCGCCATTCTGGTGATTGTCAAACGCTGCACCGTTTTGATGATTGTCGAACACTACGCCATCGTTCAATTGTCCTGTCGCACGCGCGATAGCCATGGACGTCGGGGACATGGAACGAGGAGCTGCTGGATGATATTCATCCGTCGGACCGCTTGGCTGCGATCCGTGGTTTGCGCCCCAGCTGCCTCTGCCGCGTCCTCTGCCTCTGCCACGATCGCCCCTGCGGCGATCATTGTTACGCCCACGGCCACGGCCACGGTCTCTGGGACCACCTTCATGACTAGGACCCCTATCCCGCCAATGGCCCCGAGGTCGCTCGCTGCGATGGCTCGTTGACGGCTCAAGTTCGGGCTCGTGGTTTGAATTAGATACAGAGGAAGAGGATGGCATGGCGGATGGTAAGCCGTAAGAATCTGAATAGGGATCATCGTATGGCGTTGGCGTTGGTCGTGACGGACCTGCGCCGAAGTCCATGTCGTTGTACGAGTTGTTATCGTATGGACTTTTCCCGTACAGATTTTCGGCCGCAACTGAATCGTACGCGTCAGGAAGCGCAGGGGTCGACTGTCTGGAAGGAGTTTCCGAGCCTCCCCGCCTGGATGAACATAGTCAGATATTATCTTGGACGCTTCAGCCATGATCATACCTTGTTTTCAGGGCACGTTTGTGTTCTCGTTCTGCCTCGTCGTCCGAGAACTCGATTTCATCGTCCCCAGGTTCTTCATCATGTGCATTACTCGCGTCGCTACCCTTCAGACGTTTGAGCTGGCTCACGAATACGAAGTTGCTGCGGGCTGGAATATGAAAGACTTCACGTGAAACGCGAATCTTTTCTGAGTCCAGAGGGTATGAGTCGTTGAACTGGATTCTGTAAAAGGGTTGGCTCGTTGGGCCAAATGTTTCCCAAATCTGTGATATCCCTGCATGAGTTGACTAGAGAAGGACGACTGGAAGCTTGCCAACACGCACATAGCCCAAAACCTTTCTGTCCTCAAACACAAGAAGGGTATCAGAATCCAGTGCTCTTTCGGACGCCCTATTGTGCGCCTCGGATGAACCTCCTTTCACGATCACCACTTTGTCCATGATGCTCATAACTTCGCCAACCTTTTCCAATTCTTCGTTCTCCCCGACTTCTTCGACTTCAGGGATAACAATATTGACTTCCAGGAGCTCGTTTTTTGTCCCCATCTGGTCGGGGGACACAGCAGCATTTGGACCATCCTCATCGAAATCCATGGCGGATTCCTCCACCTTAGCATTGGATGTTTGTGGTCGTTCCATTTCATCTTCAGAGTCGGAATCAGACGAAGAGACGGAGTCTGCGTCACTGGTACTATCCGTTGGCACTGTCCTAAATTAGAGATAGTGAATACATATTGAAAGACTTGGATGAAAAAACTCACCTTGCGGGCGACCCTTCCGAATCCTCGTCTATCCCGTTAAGAATGTTAGCTTCGACTTCTCGCTCACTATCTGTATCGCTTTCATCCGAGGAATCGATGTCATCAACCGCTACAGGATAAATGGGTACAGGACTAGCAGATTTTGAGGACTGTAGAGGGGGTGTTGGGACGGGTATCTCTCCAATAAAGCTCTGAATCAATTGAAGATCCTGTGGGATTATGGTGGGCACTTTAAAATCCATTATTGCCAGCCCAGAGTATCGCGAGAAGACGAGTATATACCGAAGAGGTGGTAGTAGAAAGCGAAGTTTTGCGCGGGCCAAAGAAATTAATCTCGGGATCAAAAAGCGCGTCTCGGATGCAAGCTCGGACTCGTCCGCGACGGCCATGTTCATCCTCAGACGTCGACCTACCGCATTCTCATGTCTTCGCTACTACTCAACAACACCAGAGCCAGGGAAGCCATCGCTGAAACTCGTCGCTGAGCTGCGCAAACTCACCGAAGTCTCGATCAACAAGGCCCGGGAGGCTCTTGTCGCGTCGAGCAACGACGTGCAGGGGGCTCTGAAGTGGCTGCAAGATGACCTTGCCGTCTCCGGAGCCAAAAAGGCCGCTAAGCTTGAGGGCAGGACGGCCAACCAAGGCATGATTGGCGTGTCTATCCTCTCGCAGGGCTCTGGAGCAGGATCAGGCGGGGTCAGGGCAGCTCTCGTCGAGCTCAACTGCGAGACGGACTTCGTCGCGCGAAACGAGCTATTTGGGAGTCTCCTCGCAGACATATCTCATACCGCTGCATTCATATCTGAACCAGAAAAGCAGATGACGCGAAACTTTATACAAAGTGTTCCTCTCGACGTCCTGCATGATGCTCCCTTAGTTTCGGAGTCAGGCCAAGCATCACCGGACAACACTGTCGCCAATGCCATTCGAGACATGATGTCAAAGGTCGGCGAGAAGATTTCTCTTCGCAGAGCCTCAGCTCTGGTCGTGGATCCGCTCCCGATAGTTGACAGTACCGCTACCACTTCAACGACGTCAATGGGATTGAGAGCCGTGTCATATTGCCACGGTTCTGTCAAGCTACCTTCGCAAGGTCGCATTGCTGTTCTCGCTACGACCCTTTTTATGTCACCACGGCTCAGAGAACTCTTCGCGTCCCAAGCTTTCAAAGACGATCTCGCCAAACTGGAACGCTCGCTTGCCCGACAAATAGCTGGCTTCCCTACGACTTGCATCGACGTACAGGACACAGTGGATGAAGGGGCCCTTTACAATCAGCCGTTTATGATGTATCCAGGATCTAACGGAGAGACCGTGAGGGCTGTCCTCGACCGCTGGGCAACAGAGCACGATTTGAAAACGGGTGATTCTGGAGAGTCAGTGAGGGGTATCGAGGTTGGAGAGTACGCTAAATGGGCTGTTGGAGAGCCATTAGAGGGATGAGATTGCATTCACCTCAAAAGGTTGGTCCGATCTCTTGTTCTGTCTATTCGTTACCAATAATCCCCTTCATTCCACTAGTAACAGGGTATCTATTCGTCTATAGAACTTATATCACTGTGGTAGTGATATTCATACTATTCAACCCCATCTCCCCAAAACAAAGAGTGTCTCAAAAAAGATTGGCAACATACAGGAAGGTCACTGCGTAAAGAATGTTTGCACCCGACAAGAAATAAACAGGGTCCGGGTATTCAGTTGCATTTCACTGAGCTGAATAGATCTGCATCCTCCAAGCTCCGCCGCACATCAGCGCAGGGTTCCCAGCGCACGCAATATTGCAGTCGCTGACGTCCGCGACAGGCGGAACGACATTGTCTGCGAAGCCATCGCCGCAGTAACACTCGTCGCCGTACTCTACGCCGGCGAACGTGAAACCCTGTGCCGCGCACTCTGCAGCGCAAGAAGCGGGAGTGGTGGTTGGCAGGTAGGTGACGGTGGATACCTCGATGACACGGTTGGCATTATCAATCGCACACGGAATGGCGACAGACCATCCAGGCGGGAGCGAGGTGCTGTTGCTGACCGGCGGAAGAGCTGTCTGCGGGCCGTCGCAATCAATTCCAGTCGTGCCACATGCTGCCAGAATCTGAACGTTAGTCACTATACCCGTAGCGATACGCTGACACCATACCGAGGCAAGACGTGCAGCAGGTAGCCGTGAAGCCATCCGGGCTGAAATCATCCCGAGCGGTGAGTTGCCATCTCTACACTTGTAATCTAATAGCTGCTCACCATGATCCAGTGTTGATCTGGATATTCTGAGCAACAAGCATGGAAGAAGACGTCGGGGTGACGCCACAGCTGGTCTCCAAAGAGAAAGTGCTCTCAGAGAACGGGAAGATAAACTGAGCGCAGAGTCCGAGGTTGCGAGCCCCGGAACATGCTGCAGCACGGGCTGCGGTAGCAGACAAAAGGAAGGTGAGTAGAGTGGTACCAGCGAGCTTGCCAAGCAAAGAGGCCATGCTGAAAAGCCGAAATGTCAACGAACGGTTGCGGGTAAGAGGTCTGTACCTGCTGAAGGAACAAACACGTCAGTTTTTCCGAGCTTTATAGCGTTGCAGAGTTCTCGACAGATTTCTGCGGCCGAAACATTATGTACATCGTGTCCCTATGCCGCGTCGGATGGTACGAGCAAAACCCCGCGCCCTTTGGATGTCAATACTTGACAGCATGGTGTTAGGATTTGACATACTTAGCATTCATTGGTTGTTGCAGATTACAGGCATTATTGATTCTCAGGAAACCGCGTCTGAGAAGATGGAGAACACTACAGGTGTTATCGCCGGGGTCTCGCCACATGCGAGCGCAGCTTCCAGATGACGAGGTACGCTACTACTTCTGCATGAAAATTGACAAATGAACGGTATCTTCAGCAACATGCCCAGTTGTTTCGCGTCTACATCCTAGCCATCTACTCCTGGTGCCTGTCCATTGACGGTTCAACACAAAGAATTCCGGGAAGTGATGTGGCTGTTGATGCCGAATGTATTTGAACGTGACATTCTATTACTGACATCTCCGTGGAACATCCACCGACGGAACGGTCCTTATGGTGCGTAACCTTCGCTCGTCGTCGCATTGGTCGGTTTACATGTGCTACCGAGAAAGGCACTGATCTCCACCGTGTCCGTTATACAGACAGACTGGGAATTATTACCCGCTTTCACCTATTCACAAAGCGTACCGGCAGATGCACGTCATGTTGTAACTCTGGAACTTTAACAACTCTATGACAGGAAGGTCCAGCCTCTGTCTGGTATCGACGGAATACAAAGGCTCGGACTGAGATTCGCGCTGGCTCCCATGATGTTTGACATACCTGCCAGACCGGATCTGCGACATATCCAACTATTTCTTAAACGTCTGGGTCTGTAGAGACCTACAGCAAATGTTATACGGTGTTGCACCCCGTCGTAAACTTTGTTGTTCGCCGTGATGTAGTTCTGTCGCGCGGGTGCATTCCTCGGTACTTAATAGCTGGAGTCCATGAACGTAGCAATCTGCCTGAACCCTATTCTGCTTCTTGTACAGTTATGTGGGCGCCCGGGTTACCAGCAATGAGATCACTCAAGGCATTCCGAGTGATGTACATAAGTTTGACAGTACTTTATTTCCTAGTTCTTGAGTCTACAGTATGCTACGAGATTATCTCTTAGACCATTAAGATGTACGGGTACTTCCAGTGGATAACAGCCGTTAACCAGACACGAGACGAGAACCTGACAAGACGCAGGAGAGGCGGGAGATGAGGGTAGATTATGCAGCTATTATTCGATCCAGGTACATCCGCCATACGATGCCACCCATCTCTCCCACCTCAATAACGTTCAGCCCTGGTGCCAAGGTCACCTCCCACGCCTCCTTCTCTTCCTCTAAGGGCCCAACCAGCGTGCCGTTCAACTTCATCTGCACTTCGTCCTCCGTAGGGGCCGCCTTCGCCTTGCCCTTAGACTTCGGACTGGCCTCGACCGGCTTGCCGCCTCTTGGCCGTTTTCGAGGACGTCCCCTCCCACGCTTGGGCGGCGGCTCTTGCACCTCCTCGGCCTCCTCCTCCTCCTCGTGTCGCTCGGTTTCTGGGGCTGGCACCTCAGCCTTCTCCTTGTCTCTGTGCTCCTCCTCGTCACTGCTATCGTCGTCCTCGCCATGATGAATAGACAAGAATTTCACGTCCCCGACGTAGATACTTGTCTCCCCAGGCCCAAGGCGCGCGGACCACGTCCGCACACCGTCTCTATAATCTAGGTCCAGCCGTCTCCCGAATGGCTTCGTGATGACTGAGACATGCCGCAGTTGCCTGCGGTTCTGCATCGTCACAGGCGTGGGTGACTTGGCCGCCATCAGACTCTGTGGTATTTGATTTGGAACCTGGACTGGAGGTGGCTGCTGTGGTGTCTGAGGTATAGAAAGAGCACGTGGAGCATGGGTGACATGATGCGTTCTTGCTGCCACACGGCCCGGATTGACGTGGATATTGTTTGTATTAGGCAGAGAGGGTGTTGATGTCGATGCCGGTGGTTGTTGGTAGCTTTGGGCAGCATAGGGTTGCTTCTGCTGAACGTAAGCGTAGCCGTGCTGATTGAAGGTGGATGGCTGTACGGTAGAGCTTGCTGTAGCCTGAGGCACTGCTGTGGGCTGCACAGGAGGAGCAAACACTATCGTAAACGTAGTACCGGCCGCCGATGTGAGCACTGGTGCCGCGGGTGGTGGCATCGCTGGTGTATGTGATTGCGTTGGAACGCCAGGTGTGCTACCAGTACTAGTAGAAGCCAGTGGGGGGATACGTAACCGGGGGCTAGCCGTGAGAGTAGCGGTCACAGGTTGCGGAGTCAATGGCTTTGTATGTACTGAAGGAGACACAGCCGCGGCGTGGTGCATGGCTGCAGGCATCTTGAGTTTAATCTTCGTCGAGTGGTCGGACGACGCATAGGCAGAGATAGAGTAGGGAGGTGGTAGGTCGGACATCAGCTGGCGGAAATAATCCTGAAGAAGGGCCATAAGTATCATACAGTGGAAGAGATTGGAGACGACGGACTCGAAGTATGATGGTGTCCTCCCATATAGGTGTGTGTTCTTGGTTAAATTCGAGAGCATTTGAAAACACAAGCTCGACGTCGTTTGCAAAGTCAAGTGCAGTGACATATTCCTTGCGTTTCAGATGTTTCTGAGGAGATGAACGTAGTTAGAGACACCGAACAGAGGATACGAGTAGTAACTGGGGAGCTCACGAAAATGTTCTCAAAACATTGAGGCCGTTTAATTTGTTTGTAATACATGGGCCAGAGTTTCTTGTTTGGGAGCTCCATGAACTCAGCAGACAAGATACGGCCCCTGAGAACGGTGCAGTAGGGTCAGTACGCTGCTAAACGTGCAGCAGAAGAGAGACGTACTCGTCGTCAGTCTTTTCCACCAGCTTTTGCAGCCTGGACTTCAGGAGACGGGTCATGTTTGGGGGCTTCTTCTTCTTGCCACCATCACCCTCAGCGTCCGAACCATCTGCGTTACCATCGTGGTCGTCTCCATCCACGGGTTCATTCGCCCCGGTCAACTTGTTCGACTCTTTGGTGACAAGTTTCTGGACGTCGAGCGAAGAGTTATGAGCGACAGCCCTGAGGTGATGGCGCATCCCTATGAATGGGGTGAAAGACAAGGATACTCACATGCAAGTGTTTGGCGTCCTTCCAGATCTGACTCTCTTTCATGTTGTACCGTTTCGCATTCTTGAAACACTGCTCGAAGTCCTGCTTGACCTCTTCGAAAGTCGCATACGCTCCGCCATCCAGCTGTCGTTTGATGTCATCTAGTGCTATTGGCCGCTTGATGAGCTCGTAGTAGTCGGGGTACTGTCGCTTGGACGGCAAGCGGAGGAAATCAACAGACAAGATTCGACCCCTGGTGTTTACGACGTTTTATGATGACAAGACGACAACCAACGGCGAGTGCACGATCAGGAGGGTTGAAACCAGATTAAAAGACGAGGCCGGATAACGAACGAGAGGGGAAAGATGAAAAATATCGGAATTGTGGTCACTGAACCGCTACAATCGAAAGAGTGAGAGTCACGCACTCCTTGTTAACCGCGTCCTTGATCGCCTGCCACAACTTCAGTCCTTTCTCCCTCACCACCTCTGGGTCGTCGTTCCCATCGGCCGCTTGCACATCTCCTCCGTTTAGTCCATTCGTCGCTGCGGGCTCCTCCTTGGCCGTTACGGTATTCCCTGCTGTCGTCTTCTGTCGTTTGGCGCGTGGTGCATCGACGTCGACGCCTTCAAGTTGGGCGGCGAACATGCTCGCCTCCCTCTTTCCCATGATGATTCCGCTGTCTTAGGCTAGGTGTATACTTTGGATCTGTACGCTGTCGACGTTGTCTGTAAAAAGCGGTGGCGGCGACCTCGAAATACGCGAAATAACGTTCCTCGGTCTGAACTCTCTCGGGGTCGTTGATCTATTTCCATATACGGATGACGATCACGTGGACACGTGGCCCACCGACGACAATGTTCATTTAGCGCCCATACTTGTGCTCCAGCCATCAAAGATGCGCTCCTTGGCTAGCCGGCAGCCTACTGGGGCTCACAGCCTTAGACCAAGCTTATACTCATACTTTTACATCGAATGGCTACTTCAGTAACGACAACAGCCCCCGAGCATTGGAGGTACATAGCTGAAGGCGGGGCTTCCATCGTTTTCTCTTACTGTGGTCCTGCGCACCCCACATTCACTGGAACTGCTCTTCGTCTTCGCAAAGTCCCAAACGATTCTAGCCCTGACCAAACAGCTCCCACAGGTGACCAGATAGAACAGGACGACCCCTCTATCTCGTTTCAACAGAGAGTCATCCAGCGGTTGATACCACTCGCTCACCTACCACACCTTCGAAGCGTTCATGTGAGTCAGGAGTGGCTTGAAGAGCTCAAGCGGTGGACGGAAGAGGCGAGGCCTATAGAGAGAAGAACCAGAGATGGGATCGATGTAAGCAGAGCGACAGCTCTCCTCGTCACAGATCTTGTCGGCGGCGACGCATTGGCTGTCGAGATCAAAGTGCGTGAGTCAATAGCTTGCCTCGATGCGCTACCTCATATGTTCTCAGCCAAAATGGGGCTTCCTTCCTCTACCTACACATCTGTCACCTAACACCCAAGCCGTTAAGACGTCAACATGTCGCTTCTGCATGCACTCGCATCTCAAATCCACGCAGGGAGAGGAAGTTTCTCTCGGTTATTGTCCCCTCGACCTCTACTCTGGAAACGAAACGCGTGTGCGGAAGGCGCTGATCAATCTTTGGGACGTATGGGTTGGTAGTTCAGGCAACGTAAACAACATGCGAGTGTTCGTGGAAGGACATACGGTAGTGCCGAGTCTGCAGGTGACCAACACGCTCTCGACCAGATCCTCATAAGCTTACAAAACGTCACTCATAGCCCTCATCCCTCGCTCCGCTAGCGCTCTTTCTCCCCAAGTCAGAGACAGCAGAAGAGCCCTCTCTTGAGTCGCTCAGAGACGCGTTCATAGCCGTTATACAGCCTCTTCTGATGAATACAGCAGTTCTGCACGCCCTATCCACCTTACAACGCACGCTCGATGCCCTCGACATCGAGGGCCTCTCAGTCCTCTGGTCGCTCGCGCACCAGTCCGGCGCCGCGCAAGCTGCCGTCGGGGCCGACAACGTGCCAACCCCGCCTCTCGGTGCGGGCTTCGCAGAGCCGACTCTCGCGGACTGGCAGACGTTCCTGGACATCTACCTCACCAAACACACGCAGATGGACCACGCGCACCCGGACGCGGCGAACGTCAGGTACTACTGCATGGCGTACCTCCTGTCCGCCACCTTCAAGGACTGCTCGCTCATCATACGCATTCCGCGGGACGCACCCGGATCGGTGACGGTCATCGACACCGACGTCAAGGCTGCAAGTAGACTGAGCAAGTGGGCGAAGTTAGACAGAGAGATTGTGGAGGCGTATAAGAATGTACTTGAACCCGCGCATTGCGTGGACCAACGGGCGAGTCTCTGACTTGCGCTGAAATACGAGCCTGTCGCGCCGTTCCTTCATGATGGCCATTCTCACGTAATGATTGCACGCATAGTTTCATTTCATGTCTTCCACTTGTACATCACCACAATATCGATGAAAAGAAACATTGTCATATTTTGAACATAATTGATTCTTGCATAGCATAGCTTTGCGTGGCATAGGATGATCTTCTTCCACGTCTGTCACTCGTGCACCTGCAGGTCATCTTCTTGCAGATGGTCATCGTCTTGGCGTGCCCTGTTGCATTTAGCTCCACCTTCATCACGGCATTCATGCGAGGAGCGATTTGGGTTCCTAGTGGCGCTTTTCAGGTGGGAGCTGCCCCCTGCGAATCTTCAATCCAACACGGATGCGCAGCCAGTTCAGCAGAGAGACAGATTTGTCCATGAGTCCCTTCCCCGTATGATCCCATTCGCTAGCCGACATGCTTGCTAGGTCGTCCAGATCTTCCAAGGTGCAAAGCCCGACCTGCTCCAAAAAGGGCCGCAAATGTCCCAACGGTGGCTCTAATCCATCCAGGAAGATCTGGAGTCCGTCTTTTTGTGGAGGCCCGGGCGAGGATTCTGAGATTGTAGGTGCTGGCGGTACCGAAAACCCCGGAGGAAGTGAAAAGGCGCTTGCTGGTGTCATGGGGGTCGGGGCAACAAAGTTATTGAGAATTTTATACACGTTGGCAGGTTGTTGTGCAGTTGTGTTGCCCGTGATTGAGCTTGGTATGGGTTGCTCAGGCGAGGAAAGAAACAAACCTGCATCGCCCTCGACGCGCACTAGCGGTGCTGGGCCAGGCGACATAATCCAATCTCTGTTGGGCTCGGAGTTGCTTGTATCGCTCCCATTGTCTGTGAACGATAGATCCGGTGTAGACCTCTCTGAGGCTTCTGCACGCATAATATCCATGTTGCCCGATGGACCAGCCTGCTCGTTCAGAGAGAATGGAGGGACTGCCACGTTGGAGGTCGACATTATAAATTCACCTGTGACATCCATATCGGATGGAGAGTATGTCTTGTCACCGTCTGCTTGATCTAGGGGTGAAGGCGTGCATGGCGGCTGCGTCTGGTTTGAGAAATTGTTCACAGTAGAGCACGCAAAGCCCTTGACCGGGAAGTACGGTTCATCATTACGTCCTCTTGGTGTCGGCGTGCGTGACCGATGCAATTGATCTCCGAGGCTGTCTATAGGAGAGTATTGGAGGCTTGTTAATGAGGAGTATGGCTCATCTTCGATGCTTCTTGGACCTGTCGGGGTGGTTGACCGCTGCACCGGGTTGGTATCCCTGTTTCTGGGCGAGTACGGGAAACCCGTTACCGGAACATATTGATCATCTACAGCATATCCCCTTGGACCTGCCGGTGCGTTTTGCTTCCATGGCTCGCAAGACCTGGGTCTAGGAGGGTGGCGCTGACCTGGAAAACGATATGGCCTGTAATTATTATGTACTCGCCGCGGCCCTCGGTCTGGTGATAGTGGTGTTTGGCGCAGAAAGGCGTTCCGGGGTGCATAGCGCTCTTCGGGTGTCTTGTAGTATCTTGCGGGTGAAGGGCGATCAAAACCTCGACTCTCGTACTGTTCAGCATATTGTACTGCTTGCTGAGCATTGAAACCATCTCGTTCATCCGACGGTATGATCGGTGGCCTCCTACCTGCATGACCATAGGTCAGGTCACAAGGATGTTGGAGCTGATCATACGTACCTGTGGGCCTCGGTCGAGGATCCATCGTTCGAACGTGAGCAGTGTCGGGCGAGGGAGGCGATCTGAACCTCGCGTAGCGATCACACTGGTCTCTGACATGTCGCTATAGGATGTAGTTGAGTGCTGGATAGGACAAGGTCAATAAACGGGAGAACGCACCTGAAAAGTATACTTGTTTACAAAGCTGCTGGAACACGCAGGGCAGTTCCACATGCCGTCATATCCCCTGGGTAATTCGAGCGTCTGATGACCGGGAAATCTGACGACGCATGTGCTGTGAAAATGAGAGGGCTTGTAGCTGTTGCAAGAGTAAGTGAGAGTCAGCAGCACGCACGCGACACGGATAACGTGTAGGTACATACACGTTGGTTCTCATGTTGGTTATACTTTATGTAGAGAGTTAGTCGGTGATGCGCATACACATAGAGATGAGGTAGGTGATAGTAGGGGGCTGAGTTTGTGCAGGATGGGGACTCGAATGTGGCGATCTTTATATACCTGAACATGGCGGCTGGCCATGGGTGATGCCAAAGGGCCCTTCGAAGACAGCGGAAACGGACACGCCTAAGTCAGCCTCTTTGGCCTTTCCCTCCTTCCATTTTGGGCAACGGCAGTAGATGGCCTGTTGCGAGGCGGAACAAAGGACAAGCAAATGACCAACATTGCGCATCAACACAAATCTTCATCAGGCAACAAAGTACAGCATCAAATAGTGAGGACACGCACAATATTGTCTGGTAAAATTATCATGTACAATACAGGATGCACGTTGTTTGTCCGATCACAGTACCTTCCCAGACTTTCCCCGCACGCAAGTTCCTCAAGTACCTCGACGCGTCGTCGAAGTCTACAACATATCATGACGGTCATCAGCTGGTAAGTGGTGGAGAAACACGAGGGGCGATGTCATTGCTACAAGAACGAATACCAATGAGACACTCATTAGTTAGTATACACGATAAGTTACAACAGTAACATGATGCTGTCCGAAGAATGCGTCAAGAACAGATGCAAGGATGATGTACGAAACTACACGAACACAAGAAACTGTGTGCATATGGTGGATGATCTTATGCCGAGGTGTTACGCGCAGCAGCGCGCCCGCCACCTGTCCTTCTCTTGCCTCCACGTCCACCGCGCTTCGCGGTCGTCTTTTTGCGACAGTCTTCGCACAACCATTGACCGGCTGGTGGGGACTTGAGTCCCACACACTCCAAATGATACTGCAGACCAGATTAGGGACGGTCATCAAAACTTTACGCGTAGCAGTACTCACCCACTCGACTTCGCAGCCAACGCCATCGCACGCGATCATCTCTCCAAAACTTGCTCTATGGCAGAAACAGTAAAGCGTGAGGTCCTCGTCGCCGTCTGCTGGTGGAGCAACGCTCTCCTCGGGCTCTGGGGCTTGTACAGGGGTGGTAGGTAACCGCGCCACAGGCATGCCCGGGCCTTCGAGCTGCCCAGCAGGCCATTCCGTCACACCGTTACGTGCACCACTAGCGCCAGGGAATGGCATGGGCAACGAGGGATGGGATGCTGATGGTGGGTGAGAGAACTCGGCGCGGCTGTTGGAGTCATCTGCGACAGCGGCGGCTTGCCCTCTCGCCCTCTTGTTGGGTGCGGTGCCATTTGCTGCGCGATTCGCGTTGTTCTGTCGAGCATTTGTGGGGAGTGGCGGCATCTGTGAGGCTACAGACACCAGCGACTCCGTCGGAGACGCGCCGCGGTCAGCTCTGGACGCGTAGCGGTTAGCTGCGCTTTGCATATGAGAGAGGCAATGGATCTCACTTCTTGCGGGCACCGTTGCGTTGTCGTGAAGCGTCGCCCGTTCGCTCTTTTCTGGGGCTCTTGGTGACGGGGTCGGCGTCGGCGTCGACTGCCGCCCGCTTTCTCTTGTTTGGCGAAGTCGAGTCGACGGCGTTCGCGTTCACCATAAGAGCTCTCCTCTGTCGGCTACGACTGCTTTCGCCAGCATGGCTCGTAGAGCCAAACAACTTGTCTGTCACCCAGGGGTACTTAGTCTTCCTCCCCATCCTATCCGCCGTTCTGCCGAACTCCTCTTCGGGCATATGCTCCAATAGCCCTGTCATATGGCCCTTGTGCTGCCGGAGGGCGTCCGCTGCGTGGCAAGCAACGCGAATCTTGTCGTCCGCACCAGGCTTCAGGCGGCTAACCTCGTCGGCGATGTCAGCGAGGAGCCACAGGCGGTCCTCCGGCGAGACGGTCTTCGTCTCGAGCATGTCGGTGAGCTGCGTGATTTTGGAGGTGACGGAGGTCATGGACGAGGATAATACGGCGTCGAGCTCGCGGAGGTCTGCAAAGTTGCGAGACAGGTCGAGCGGGAGCGAGTCGAGCGTGTGGGTGTACTCGTTAAGGAGCGAAAGGGAATGCGCGGTCACAAGGGGAGACGACTCTGCTGATCCTGACTGTCGTGGGGGGCCCATGGAGGTCATGGAGGGGTTCGTCGTCGTCAACGGACGATGTCTGGGTGTGTTCGGGCGATGATGGAGGGTCCCAGACTGCGACTGAGTAGCTGAGAGGTGCTCGAAATGGTCCGTGCGCTCACCCTACACTATGGTCTTTTACGCCACGTGCGCTAGACGGCGAACTCGGCTATATTCTTTTCCTCGGATGCACCCGACCTGCAGTCGATCTCCTCGTTTTGGCCAACGTCTATCACAGCAGCGAGCATCCAAACGATGAAGGACGCGTGAAGGAGAGGAGTGAGTTTAGTGTCTTCGCATACTGGAATACGTTGCTGAGACGGAGTCATCGAGGTTGTGGTCCAGGTCAAAGTCACGGTCTTCGACGTGATGTTCGCGTCGACGGGGACCCGACGTAGCTCATGTACATTTGTACACTTTGAATGCACCTTCATTGGGTCAGAAAATGTGCGACTACAGCAGAGATGCAATCCTTACGTGCAGATATCAAAAGGTCGACTGCAATACCCTGCTGGAGAGACGTTTCGTGCACTCGCAAAGCCTATAGGTAGAACGCGAGGAGCCATCTACTACAACGAAGTGAGTGTTTCGAGGGCTCTGTGAGAATTTCAGGATGTGCATTCTACGGACCTACTTGTTATCTTTATCGATTGATGGTTACTCCAAAGTATCATGGCCGGGCACGCCACAGGATCTGTGGCCGCTGGCCCTCTTTGTGCTATCGTTACAATAAGAGCATAAAGCTCCCTCTCACCCTACTGCGCTCCCTCTTAGATCCCCCTGTCATGTAAGTCGCCGGGTTGCTGTAACGCTGCTGCTAATACTCATAATTGCTGACAGGTCGAACACTGAAGCACCTGAGAATATCGAAGTGGTCGAAGACGATAACGCAAATGTCACAGTCAATTTCCCCGGGTGGGGGACAAAATCCGTCATCAAATCAGACAATTTGTACAGGTGTCCTAGTCTCCAATGCATGTTCGTGTCGAGTTCCGCAGACAAATGCTACGTACGTCGATATATCCAGACCTATAGTCATACATCGATGGCTGATGTGTTCTCAGGATCATATAAAATTCGACTGTATTCATCACGAGAAATATCGTGACCAAGCCAGCTCAAAGAAAGTCAGAGGGCTCAAGCGAGCTCCTCCGCTTGGTGAGTAGCTATGTTATGTGTGGCGTTCCGTAGTTGAGTTCATCTTTTCACAATATAGAGAAGAACGGCAGCAGGCGAAAAGAAAAAGGTTCTGCTTTGTTCATGCCGGCACGTCTTCGCACAGATTTGAAGAGGATGCGAAGTATAGCACAAGAGAAGTCTACAACCGGTGAAGCCTCAACTAGTAAAGGACGTAACGACACACCTGCCCCAAGCCGAACTGAAAATCGACCGTCTTCGGTCATTACTAAGGCGCAGAAAGACGAAGCCACTGATTCTACATCTGATCAAACCACCAAGAAGCCGCAGAGTAACGATGCCACTCCGCCACAGCAAAAGTCCTCAAAGGCTTGTGTATCCGGTCACAGTGTGAGTGCTCGATCGGACGGTCTGCGCAAACCCGCCTGTCCTGCACGCAAGAAGGCAATATCGGACATAACAGCTGGACCTGCCCCTTCATCCCAGAAGCGCACAATCGGAATTGCGCTGACGTCTAAGACTCTGCAGGCAGCCCGCGAAAACTCTCCGTCCAAAGCGGTACCAGTATCATCGCCGAGTTCTCGGGTTGCCCAACCGGAGGAACGCTCGCTCTCGGAACAGTTGCAGGAACGTTCGGTAGGTCCTGCGCGAACCGCGCGGGCCCCTAAGCATGGGAGCGCTAAGCCGTATACATGGACAGACAAGAACGACAAGACGCGTACAGTGAAGACCAAGACCAAGACGAAATCGAGCACACCGACCGCCCTTAAAGAGGTCAGCGACAGGCGCCAGACTGGATCTTCTTGAGAATCAGGACTCGGAGGATTTCATACACGTTCTTGTCATGTTCCCGAGCCATAATCAAATTGACCGTAGATGTACTTAGCCAACGTGTGTTGTGAACAAATACAAATTGTTCGGTGTCACTGCGAACTCTTCGCAGCTGCTCTCTGCTCCCGGCGCGCCTCTTGAAAGGCGTCAGCGATTTGTCTTACGGCCCTCACGGCTTCCTCCTTGGTTCTCCAGATACCCCACTCTCCATCGCCCCCCATCCCCATCCCCATTCCGTCGCGTCTGAACGCCATCTCGCTGGGCTGCCACTCTCCCCCACTGAGATGTACTTCACGACACCCGTAGGGAGATAAGCCTTCGAGAAGAGGAGTAACCGTATCGGGGTTTATGCCAGCACCAGGGAGGATCGTCAAAGTCCGTTTGGCCTCTCGCAGCAATTTCTGCAGCACAGCCAGAGATGATGGTGCGTGGATCCCATGTCCACTGTCGGCGATTAAGTGATTTCGGTTAGCGGGATGACGGAAAAGATACGATGACATCGCACCTAGTCAACACCCGAGTAATGCCTGGTATCGATTTGAGGTCTCGGAGAGCTGTCGTGTTGTCGATGTCATCAGCGACTCCAACTCCATGAACTCGGTGGATGTACGAAGACAGGCAATATTCACCTTCCATGGGATCCCTCGTCATATCAAATGCTCGGTGGAAGCAAACTGCAAACCCCTGTGATTTGCATCGTTTGAAGTTTGACCTGCTTATCAACACCAACCTTCTTGTGGGGCAGCCTGTGCAACAAGACTGTGGGACGAAAAGATGAGCGAAGCGTGTTGTTTTGGTAGAATTGACCACCAACATGAATGTCCTGTCCAGGTCGACTCTTCCTTGATTTGTTAAGACGCCAAATACGAAGCCGTCCGCACCAGCGTGTTTGAACGCGCGAATGTCCTCGAGCATGATGTCCATCTCGAACGGAGTGTACAGGAAGTCACCCGTTCTAGGTCGAATCATGACCATTATAGAGGCTTTTTGGGCGACACGCCTGACAGCCTTGAACGCCCCCATGGATGGTGTGGTGCCCCCACCGAGTCCGAGATTGCCGCACAATTCGAGGCGGTTTGCGCCGCCTCGGATAGCCCTACACGGCAAACGACACTCTTGCATTAGATGTTGTGGTCGGAATCTAGGAATATTGGTTTACCTACGCCATGGCGGACTCGACCGAGTCGACACAGACCTCAATAATGAGCGAGGACATGATAGTGAAGCATGACAGTAGACGCCAGAGTTCTGAGCTCATGTTTCATGGGCGCTAGCGGCCATCTCTCTTGTCCGAATTTCCCACCTCGGATCGTGATCCCAATGTCAACAAGCTGGATTTCATCCATGTCGGTGTATCCCTGTCAGAAAATCCAATGTACACTTGCGTTGGGGTAGTGTGTTTTGACTCATGTCGAACTACAAAAGCTGATCGTTTCACAACATGCTAGCCGACTCTGCAGCTACTAACACCTGGCTAGTAGTACTGCATTCTCTTGGGCTCGCTACTTTCTTGAAGAGCGTCGTCTTGCTTGGTTGATGAAGCCTACATCTTCTAGGATGCCCGGTAAGGGCGAAATTTGGTGGTCCAATGGTACTTTCTTTGTGGGCGTCCATCTTGCCGCACTTTACGGAGTCTACCACTACCCTCTATGGCAAACGTCTCGTGCGACATTGGCCTTGACATTCCTACTCTCGCGGGCAGCTATGTTTGGGTGAGCTTTATACGTATATGTTGAAGCTTAGTGGAAATTAACCCCCGCATTTACTACCAGAATCACCGTTGGATACCATCGCCTCTACTCTCATAAAGCTTTCAGGACCGGGTTCGGTGTGAGGTTTATTCTCTCACTGCTTGGAGCCAGTGCCTGTCAAGGATCTATCAAGGTAAAGCGATATTTTGCCTATCTGACTTAACCCGGCCCGTATGCTCATTATATCCGGCTTTGTACAGTGGTGGTGCGTGAGCTCTCCGAATCATACGCTCTTATTCGTTCTCAAAGACTCCTAATTACCATCAGGGCTTTGAGGCACAGACTACACCATGTACGTTGACACTTTCTGTCTCAGGTCCTCAGTTATACATTCTTATTCACTAGAGATACACGGATGACCCTGTCCACGACCCGTGAGTTGTATCACCCCGCACGCTGCCGCGAATCGTCACCTGACGCTCCCCAAAATTAGGTATGCTGCTACGCGTGGCCTTCTTTGGTCG
Organism: Phlebia tremellosa; assembly: GCA_011032875.1. Lineage (NCBI taxonomy): Eukaryota > Fungi > Basidiomycota > Agaricomycetes > Polyporales > Meruliaceae > Phlebia > Phlebia tremellosa. Next base: position 81,392 of record JAAIFI010000070.1, on the reverse strand, counting down.
CATATGGGCTGGATATTCTACAAATCCTCGTACGAGAAGATGAAGCTTATAGACAAAACCGACCTTGATAACGATAGAGGTCAGTGTCCGGAAATACTAACAACTCCTATACGATCCTGACTAGGACCAGTTGTGAAAATACAACACAGATACTACGGTATGTTGCGTGATATTTTGGTAGGGACACAGCTGATTTTCTTCTCCAGTTCCTATCGTACTTTTGACCGCGTTCCTCCTGCCTGTAGCAATTGGTTCCATATGGCACGATGCTCTGGGGGCATTCGTCTGGGCAGGCCTTATGAAATGTTTGATCAGTACGTGCGGTTCAATCAGCAGTGATTATAAATACTTACTGCTCTGTATTCCAGCTTGGCATTGCACATTCATGATCAACTCGTGAGCGTTATGAAGCCTTGCGTTCTTAAATTCAGCCTTACCGTCTTCGTGATCAGATTTGCTCATTGGGATGGCGTGCAGCCGTATTCGGATGAGAACACATCGAGAACTAACCTCGTAAGCATTGCGTTCTGGCTCGAACGATGTCCCGCTAAATATCAATGACAGATCCTTGCACTACTCACCGCTGGCGAAGGGAATCATAACTTCGTAAGTCACGAGCACTGCTTGACTATCCGGTCACTGACATTCAGCCGTAGCATGTGTGTACAATGCCTCGACATATGCCCAGGTTGAACTGACTTTGACCGACAGCACTCGTTCCCGCACGACTTTCGATCGGGCCCAACGAACCTTGAATGGGATCCGTCTAAATGGATCATATTGGTCTTGCACTTCCTCGGGCTCGCTAACGGCCTGCGACGCGCCAGAGACAAGGATCTTAACGAGGCCAAGATCCACATGCTGGTCAAAACAGGTGCCATCCCTGGCTCCGAGGATGAAGAGCAATCAGAAGACGACAGCAAATATCATTGCTGGACCCTCGAAGGAGCTCGCGCGTACGCGAACTCGAAAGCGGGGCGTTGTATTGTCATTATAGATAGATACGTGGTGGACGCGACGCCGTACTTGGGCGAGCATGTGAGACAATATCCCTTTTTCTTCACGACAGCCGTGTACTGACCGTGGGTATCCGCTTAGCCTGGTGGTGCCGCTCTTCTTCGCAAGTACTCTCTGACCGGTGGCCACAAAGAAGAGATCACAGAACAGGACCTCTGGAAGCAGGCGACTTGGGCATTTGGAGGGGGGATGAACATCCATACGCGTGCAGCGAAGAGGCGTATGCGAGAGCTCGTTATCGCCAGATTGGAGGCGTGAGGTGTAAGGTAGAGTATCGGTTCAAGAGAAAGCACAAAGTGTAGCATCAATTAGACTTTCGGTTCGAAGAGAAGCGGATCGTTCAGTGTGTTCTTCAACGGACCAATTATGGGATTACAGGTGTTTTACTTTGATGTTTTCGCAACTGGAATCTAAACAATCTGTATCAGACAACCTTCATGCTCATATTCGACACACTCATGGTGACACATTGCTATTCGCTAGTTGTGCTGTGATTGCTGATATGATTCCATCGTGGCGAACATCAGTTGCGCATCCACCGTCCCAAGGAAACTCGATCAGACATGGTCTCCGCGAACACACTCCGCAAAGGAGCTAGTATCATCATACGCTGTTCTTGCCTACCTCAGAAGCGCACAATCGGGTATCGATCCTTTCGATAAAAACATTTAGGCGTCCAGGGAAATGCCTCCGTCCAAAGCTGTGCCAAAGTCGACGCCAGGTTCTCGGTTGCGAAGGAACACTCGAATCCACTGCACCCGGTCAATGTTGCGGCAATGCTTGGCATCAACTTTAGGTCTCGTGGAGCTGCCATGCTATCAGCGATGCCGGTTCGATGAACGTTTGAAGATAAATAGTAGATACTCACCTTCCAAAGAATGCCTCAATCGTCATAAAGAATGCTCACTGATATCGCACTAAGGTCCTGTGGGCGATGTCGTGCTTGTTGCTGGACCTCCTTATCAGCATCGACTAGCTTGTGGGGTAGCCTATGCGGTGACGGAGTGGTGAATCGATCAGGGGAGCGCAATCTCGGGGCAGCTGACAACGTACGTGAACGTGTTATCGAGCTCAACTCTTCCCTGATTTGTCAATGTACCAAGCACGAAGTCGCGGCATCAGCTTGTTTGGATGCTTCGTTATCTTCAAGCAATGGCATCATTGTGATATATGATCCCCATCTTGACCGTCGTGTATAGAGAGCCTCTCGCTTCAGTGCTAGGGCAAAGCATAACCATTACGAAGATATTCTGGACGGCACACAACACATGCAGTCTCAGAATGTCCTTGCTGTGATCTCGCGTCCGAGATTACCGAGGAGGACACGGTAGTGGCGATTGAAGCCAAACGGCAAATGCCAGAGTTCTCGGCCGCGGATCGTGTACGGGCGCTAGCGGCCATTTCTCTCGTTGGAACTTCCAATTGAGGTTTTGATTATCACCGAGCAGGTTGGAATGTCGTCCTTGTTCGTGGATACCGATACGAAATATGGTGTGCACTTTTGTTGGGGTGGTGAGTACTTCATTCTCAACGAGGGCCGGGCTACAAATACTGGTCTGTCTGCCAGGTAGTACTGACACGCTCGTCTCTCTCCAGCTACCCACTCGGCTAGCAGCTTTTTCCCACTTGAAAACACTGTCACTACGGTACCGAGTATCGTCTTTGGTTGACCAGATACACATTTACTGGAATGCCCAATAACGGAACAATCTGGTGGTCCAATGCCGCGTTCTTTGTCGGCGTCCATCTGGCCGCCGCTTACGGAGTTTATTGCTGCCCTATGTGGTCTACTCCGCGTGCGACACTTGTCTTAACATTTCTTTTCTCACAGATAGCTAATTTTGGGTGAGTTCTGCACTGCTCGAGTTGGGCTTAACAGACACTCACGTATGCGTTTACTGATAGAATCACTATCGGATATCACCGTCTCTACTCTCATAAAGCCTTCAGAGCCGGCTTCGGCGTGAAGCTTATCCTCTCATTATGTGGATCCAGTGCGTGTCAGGGATCTATTAAGGTAATACAGCACCCAGTCTATCTCTTCTAATCATGAGCTCATTATTCTCTACCTCCGACAGTGGTGGTGCGTGAACTTTCCGAATCTTACGCACTTGACAACTTCACTGAGAGATCGTCGATTGTCTTCAGGGCATTGAGACACAGGCTGCATCACGTATGTTTGAGATGCACTCATCATCATGTTAAAATTCTGTGTTCTGATAAAATTAGTAGAGATACACGGATGACCCAGTACACGATCCGTACGTTTCTGATTCATAAACCGGTTCTTCATGCTTACTGTGATTGACGATAGGTATGCGGCTACGCGTGGACTTCTTTGGTCACATATGGGTTGGATATTCTTCAAGTCCACATACGAAAAGATGGATTTGATAGACAAAACCGATCTTGATAATGATAGAAGTGAGTATCCCATAACACCTCGAGCTTTGTATTGTTCTGATAAACTTCAGTTGTAAAATTGCAACACAGATACTACTGTCAGTTGCGCGACGTCATGAGAAAGCCACAGCTAATTTGTTTCTAGTTCCTTTCGTACTTTTTAGCGCATTCCTCTTGCCTGTAGCAATCGGGTCCTTATGGCACGATGCTATCGGTGCATTCGTGTGGGCAGGTCTTGTAAAATGCCTGATCAGTACGTTCTAAACAGTTGGCAGCAACCAAATTTCCTCATTTCCTTGTCTTCTAGCCTGGCATTGCACGTTCATGATCAACTCGTGAGCTCTACCTACTGTGTCTTAGCCGAATCACTCTTATCGCTTTCAGACTTGCTCATTGGGACGGTGTACAGCCATATTCAGACGAGAATACATCTAGAACAAATATCGTGCGCATCTCGTCCTGACTATCACGGGATAGGGCTAATATCAACTGCAGATCATTGCCCTGCTTACCGCTGGCGAAGGAAATCATAACTTTGTGAGTCATCCCTTCTATTTGACTTTCTACGGCGACTTACCTTCAGCCATAGCATGTGTGTGCTTTGACGTATGTCTTAAATCAACTGACCTTTCCCAACAGCACTCGTTCCCGCACGACTATCGGTCGGGTCCGTCGGCCCTCGAATGGGACCCCTCAAAATGGATCATACTGGCCTTGCACTTCGTCGGCCTCGCTACTGGCCTGCGACGCGCCAGGGATAAGGACCTCAACGAGGCCAAGACTCACATGCTAATCAAATCAGGCGTTGTTTCTTGCTTCGATGATGAAGAGGGTGAAGATAACGACAGCCAGTATCCTTGCTGGACCATCGAGGAAGCACAGAAGTACGCGGACTCAAAAGCGGGTGGCTGTATAGCCGTTATAGACAGATATGTCGTAGACGCGACGACATACATGGGCGAGCATGTGAGACGGTTTTTTGCTTTGTATGATAGTGATGTACTGACCATGACGGGAATCGCCCAGCCTGGTGGTGCTACCCTGCTCCGAAAGTACTCTCTGCCCGGTAGTCGCAAAGCAGAAGCCGCAGCTGCAGCATCGGCATCAGAAAAGACAGAATCGGACATGTGGAAGCAAGCGACCTGGGCGTTTGGAGGCGGGATGAACATCCATTCGCGCGCAGCGAAGAGGCGCATGCGGGAGCTCGTCGTAGCAAGGTTGGAGGCATGACAGAGAGTTTCCTGCGAAATGCGAAGCCGTGGTTTCAAATGGACTATCGAGAGAATGTCCAGTATGCTCTTCTGAGAACCAGTTAGGCAGGATTTCCAGGTGTTTTTAGTTTGAATCTTGATATCTGCACCTCAGCCAGAATCTAAAGCGTCTGTAATAGGCTATGTCTGCATTCATGCTCAAAACACGCGCAGTTGCGCCTTCCCGCCCGGCAGTTGCGCAGTAACCGCGCCATGTCCAGAGATGCCTCGTAGTGCTCACCGTACAACAGCAAGACTTGGAGTTCTGTTTGTGGACCTCGGTGGACTACAAAACGCCGGCCCGGAAACTCGAGGCGCTCCAGAGGTTCGGAAGCAGTTCATCTAGACGGTCTAGGCCACATCCGGACAATGACGTAAGCGGGGAGGACCGGCTGTTCCTGTTACGCGAGAGTTGAACCAACTTGGACCCAGATGCGGAGAAACTTCAGGAATGACTTTCAGTAGCAAAGTTTGGACGGTTGTCCAACAAGCTCCTCGTCGTTGCTTGCTGCTTCCTGGACAGCCGCACAAGGGCACCAGACAAGCGTGTGAGTGGACATCATGGCAGATGGTGAGAAGCGTAGGCTCACCTAGAATATCAGCGCAGAAAATATTACGGACTTACCGCATAGAATTTGTTCTAGTACCCGACGTGTTTTCAGCGGACGAACCATACGTAAAGACCCATAGTTGCAAGGTTTTATCAACAGCCCACTCGCTCGAAAAATTAACGCGGTAGGATTTACACGCGGTCAATCGCAAAGCGTCTAGGCTCTATACGTGCACTAGCATCTACCTCCTGGCACTAGTTCCTGTGGAGCAGGACGAATATTCGTCAAGCATGCATGACCTACAAACGCCTCGCGTGCTATCGACCTCTATCGCCACTGCGGGCGGGTACACAAGTGGCCAGCCCGGATATATCCGCGGACCGGGACTTCAACATCGCTCGCTCCAGGGTAGTCCAGAGAGCATCATGCGCGGTCATCGTCGTCTGCCAGGGCGGAGAGGCCTAGTAGCTGGCCAGCAACCAGACGCTCATTGGTGCAGTAGGTGACCCCGCCTGATCGGGCAGCATCGTATTGACGTCTCGCCAGGACCAGAACACGGCGACTGTACCGTGCTGATAACAACAAATGCCATCTAGCATAAGTCTCACGAAAATCGATCAGATCCGCTTCTTGCGCTGCGGTTGAGGATGTTGGCTGCAGAGAAGACCGCTACTCGAAACCTTCTTCGTCGAGGGTGACAGATTACTTCTAACCGGCACAGGGAGAACCTCGCGGCAGTCGTAAAGCCAACCCAGGCGAGTGCTTGCATAGGTTGGCAACCGTGTTCGATACTTACTCGTGTTGTCGGCCGGTCTAGAAGCGCATCCTCGACCACGAGTCCGAGCATAGCTCATGCCCGGGAGTTCTCTGCTTGATGTCAGGGGACCAATGAGATATGATTGTTTGGGCTGGAAACGGCCGCGCTGTTCGGCAGACCAACGGTACAAGACCATACAGGTCTGAAAATTCCCAGCATACTTGCTCCACATTTGTGCAGTGCATTCGAAGGCAGCCGCTGTTTGTAACACGACCGTTGCGCGCCACAGGCATGGCTAATTCGATGTGAGCGGTGACCTGTATCCTCGTAGTCAAGATCTCATTCATTTTCTGAGGTCTTAGGATTTTCTCGCGACAGCGGGTGCCTTCAGGTGCTGTCTCTACGATTGGATGCTCGCTCGTTGCTGGCGGGCCCTTCATGTCGACCGCAAATCTGACGGGCTGGACAGAGTGACAGAGGCCTAGTTGGCGGTAAATTGCCAATAAATCTGGGCCCGTCTGCCAAGCGCGGAGATGTGATCGAGGCGCTTCAGATCCCCGCTCATATACTACTAGGGCCAGGTAAGAACGGTACGTTACCCAAACATCCTGTGCCCCTTGAATGCATTACATTGCCACACTGTGTTCACCGCTGTACAACTACCATTCTACCTAGCGAAACAAATTTTATGACCGACTGCTAGTCATCCAATACTATTGTTTTCGCACACTTCACCACCACTTCTCTCCCGCTCATTCTCATGACCTACTGCTCACGCACGCAGGCCCTAGGACGCACATCTATCATGCGCTCGCACGCCCCCCACATCTTCCATGTCTCCCAGTCGTCCACCGACCTGCTCAAGGCACTCATAGTATTCTACCAAGACGAACAATACTGGGTGCGCCGTACCAGGATGGTCATGCGGACCGACCTGTCGGATGGTGTGCTGAGGAAGGAGTTCTTCCTGACGACCACACCCATGGACACGAGCCCGGATGCGGGCACAGCCCACTCGGACACCGTGATGTCGCAGCCGGAGCCGTCGGGGCACGACCCGGGGAGCAGTGACACGTCCACTTCGTCGCAGGGTTCTATGGACGTCGACGATATTGTGGAGGGGGCAAACCAATTCTATCGCGCCCAGGCTGAGGCCGAATCCCGTCCACGGGCACGACCCCCACACGCCCCTTCCCCAGAGCTCACCTCGCGCATACTGGACACGTTCGCCGACTTGATGGATGCTCGAATAGAGAGCTGTCAGCGCATGTCGAGATTGGTGGAGATGCGACAGTTCTAAGATCGGTCGCTCGGGTGTCAGAGCACGAGGGTGGTGGGGGTAGCGTTTAACCTACCGTGGTCCGATGCGTAGCAGAGGTGTCGGGGAGAGGCATCTCTGTCTCACTGCAGTGAAGCAGGTCAGGTCTATGATTTATTCTTGCGTGTACATAGCTGAAGCGTCGATAATGTGTATATATAGGGATCGTTATCTTTTTGTTGTACTGTATTGCAGTGTATCGTAGCATGTACTATACCCGAGGTGTTTTACCACAATGGCCTTTCATTTCTAATTGTGCTTGTATTATAAGTGCTCATTAAATGCACTTCGAAGACCTTTTGAGATGACCAGCTTGTGGCGTCAATGAGATTCGAGACAGCTCTTATAGCATTGTAAAAACTAACTCTAATTTCCTCGTCCAATCAGACCTCTATACTCGAAGTTATCTATCGTCGTGTCATAGAAGACGTAACCAGCTGAGATGTGTGGGCTAAGGCAGATTCAACTTGACCTTCCGCTCTATCAGATCTTGCATTGACTTCATACTCAGTTTCCTTCGCACCCGCGTATCTCGAAGGTCCGCAATCCCGATTACGTCGCTCAGATCCAACAGCTTGCCCTCATCCAAGGACAACGACTGCTCTCTCACACAAAGCCCGAGAATTGCTGGAGCGAGCCATTTGCCGATGCCGTACCGTCTTGCTAGCAGCAACCGTTCGAATGGCAACACAAGCCCGTGCAGTTTTTCGAGAGCTAGTTTGCGATGAGCCTCAAACCCCCAGCGGGAACTTATTTCAAGGACAGACGTCCATTCCTCGGTTGTATGAAGATCGCCTTTCATGACATCCCTGTTATCGCAAAGCCAAAGCGTCACGAACGACTCGTTCAAAAAGTAATGCGCTTACTTAGGGTAGAAGAGGGAGAGAAACCGGTCAAAGTCCTTGCACTGGGTCTGAGGAAGATAGATGGGATCCTCGTCACATAGGCCCTCCATGTGGCTCTCGGGAGTAAGAGAGAACATGGTCTCGAAGACTTCGGAATAGCTTTGGAGGAAATGGCGATGGATGCTATACAGAGTTTGTTCCATCTATATTGGTATACGGTTGACGAACAATAACTGAGAGAATCGGAGGGCATACCTGTATTATGGTATTTCCATCTTCAAAGTAGAACCGCTCGTGTCTGGTACCGAGGCTGCAAGACAATTTGAGCTACGTGTTATTAGGCAAACAGCAGCATATAATTACATACATAGAATTTTCGGACGCGTCACAACAGGAGTTACTGTCGGGCTCGGATATAACATCCCATTCATGACCCTCTGGTAGCGAGTCGATTACAGGTTGCGTAGGGTCGGCCACCTCGCCGTCCGGGCTGAATTCAGGAGAGCATGCAGATATCCAGTCTTGACCAAGAATGACATTGAACGCCTCCGATGAAGGCCTGACCGTGATTTCGAAGGTTGAGGTGTAGAATCCGTTCGTAGTCGGCACTTCCACGGGTCCGTGAGAGGTTGGAGACGTGACGCCGGAGAGCGTTCCATCGGTGCACGGCAGGTTGTGAGCCAGACAGAATTCTAGCGACACCTGCGATCTCTCAACATTGCTGTCAATACGGATATATGCTGGAATTTCTTCCAGAGTTCCGTAGACCGCGAGGTGTGGCACATTTGTTGCTGGGCTAGTGACCAATGGAAGGTTTGAACGAGATTCACGTCTACACAGCTTTTCCGCCATGCTAAGAATAGTTAGTCCATGCTACGACGTGTCGAATGTAACGGTCTCAGATAATATGAGACTCACAATCGCAGAGAACAGCTGTAGACACTTGAATACTTCGAACAGCTGGTCACCTTGTCCGGGTACTGGGCTGACGGGATTGGACAGATTGGACAGTAATCACACGCATATAGAAGAGTTTCTTCACTTCACCAAATTCCCGGTATCAGCCTGCATACTCCAAATGACATACGATACAGATACACCTACAGTCTTTGAGCAATGTTGAGATCAACTCAGTGAACGTTTGCGTCTCGAACGCGATCGTGGCTTGCTTATTGGTAGGTGGAACACGTGGAACGCACGTGAGCCAATCGGGGACGCGTCCAAGCAGAACTTGGACAGGTCTGTGTTTGCTCCTTCAAGTTCATGTACATAATTGTACATGATTGATATTATGTAGTTAGGTATACGGAGGTATGTGGCGCCAGCATGAGGTACAGCAACAGAATCCCAAGAAGCAATTATCATTCGTTTGCGTACATCTTACATTCAATTGTTAATCATCGTACTACAGCTACGAGATGTCACTCCAAGGTATATCGTTCTTGACCTTCTGCTCTATAATCTCCTGAAGATATTCCCTACTCAGTTTCCTTCGCAGCCGCCTTTCTCTAATGGCCGCGATCCCGATCACGTCGTCTATAGCCAATAACTTGCCCTCATCCAAGGTAAGCGAGGTATCTCGCATGCACAGGCTGACATATGCTGGAGTGAGCCACTTGCTAATGTTATACTGCTTTGCCAGCAGTAACCGATCCACTGATGACACCCGCCTGTCGATCCTTTCGAGGGCCAAGGTGCGATGAGCCTCGAACCCCCAGCGTGAACTAATCTCAAGGACGGATTTCCATTCATCGATTGAATGCAGGTCACCCTTTACCACGTCCCTGTTATTGCAAATAAGCGTGAGAGCATTTACGCAAAGACAGATGTACTCACCTAGGATAGAAGAGGGAGAATAATCGATCAAAGTCTGCGCACTTGGTATGGGGAAGATAGATGGGATCATCGTCACGAAGGCCCTCCGGATGGCTTTCGGGAGGAAGAGTAAACATGGTCTCGAACACATCGGAATGGCTTTTGAGGAAGTGTCGATGAACCTTGTACAGAGTTTGTTCTACCTAAACCATTCACGGTGAGCATGGGATGTTTATAACAATAGATGCCATTCCTACCTGGAGGACAACATTCCCATCCTCAAAGTAGAATCGTTCGTGTCTGGTGGTGGGACTGTGACTCGAAATCAGCATGAAGCTTTCGGGCAAAGGTAACACATAGTTACATACACGGCATCTCTAGACGCGCCAGAAAATGGGTTATTACGGGGTCCGCGCAATGGGTCCCATCGATGGCCCTCTGGTAGCGTGTCGACCACGTTCTGCGTTGGGTCAGCTACACTATCTCGGCTCAATTCAGGAGAGCAATGGGCTATCCAGTCTTGACCCAGGATAACATCAAAAGCCTCCGATATCGATGTTACTGTCATTTCGAAGGTTGACGTGTAGAATCCACGGACAGTTGGCACTTCCACAGGTCCGCGAGAGGACGCATACGCGATGCCGGAGACGACACGAACGGTGCGCGGTAGGTTGTGAGCTAGGCTGAACCTCTGCGACACCTGCGATTTGTAGACATCGCTGTCGATCAGGATGTACGCGGGAATACCTTTCAGAGCTCCGTGGACCGCAAGGCGTGGCATACTGTCAAGTCTATGATCGACGAAGAATCTGAACGAGGCTCGAGTTTGCCTAACGTTTCAGCTTTACTAGACAGAGAGCTTACTCCAGTTCATCGTGTCAAGCGCAACAGTCGTAAGGGACCATTGACTTACAGATAACAGAGCTTTGGATGAGTGTCACGGCCGGCGGACAACCTCCGAGTCCGGCCAAGATTACTCGGCCGGTGGGATGTGCAGATGTGCACAAAGGATCTAATTGAATCAATATTGAGCCCTGGTATAAGTCTAAATACCTCAAACGATATATCGAGGTGTACATACAGATTTTGACCGTCACGGTTGTGGCTTGGATTGCGCCTCAAATTGGACGGAAGTCCATGAATTGATAGACGCCCATATCCACGTGGAATGCACGTGAGCCAATATAGATGCAGCGAGCGCTGGTCTGCAGGTTGACCTTCACCCACAACGGCGAGAACGCGTTCGTGAGTAGTCGTGGTCACAGTTCATCGCTGTGCACTCAGCACGGTGGCTGAGAAAGTGAGTCTATTTTGCTGTGAATGATCGCTCGTAAATACGGCTACTTTCGCAAAACGCGACGTGTATTGCAATGTTTTGCTCCAAGGTTCGCTCCAAAATCATACTGTGCACATTCTTTGCTAATATGCGGAGCAGGTACATCTCTAGGTTCATCAGCAATGTGCCTCTATGATCAATGCAACGCGCCTTGACTGAGAACTGGGCTATCTGAAACGCTTTGTGTGTACTACGATCTTTGATGTAGTGCGGAGGGGCGTCTGAAAATGTCACTCTGCGCTGGAAGCCTGAACGCGCCCTAAGTGGGACATAGTGCGGTGACTTGGCAGGTGTGTGGCATTGAGTGCTTGCATCAACCCTAGTTCGTAATCTTCGCTATCTCACTCAGGTTCAGAGCACTGCAACCTTCACGCTTTCTGCCGAGAGCACTGGCTATCTGCGCATGGGTAGTCTGCGGTCAAGCATACCCACGAGTCGGCCGCCGAGTGGTGCTGGCGTAATGTCCGCGCTGTGAAGCTATGCATACTCGTGCATAGACTACTGCGGTGACTGATGAATTAGACCAGCGGGGGGTTTGCTCCCATGGCGTGCCCCCAGCGAGTGAGAATTGACATTCGTCGCGTATTATTTTCCCGACATGAAACGAGCGTAGAAAAGAGACATCCCCATGTAAAATCTAGATTTTTAGCATGTCGAATGATGCGCCAGGGCATTGTTTGTGAATAAAATGGCGGTCAGGCGGTGCTTGGCGGGAGAACAATGCTGCGCTTGGTGAGCCACGGGAACGACGGCTGAGCCGCTTGAAGCTTGAGAGCGGAGGTCTTTCAGAAAGTGGTCGCCTGGATCACCGCCGAGCGTGTATACATACAATAAGCCCACGACTGTCTCTCCTTTGAATTTCGCTCCTTTCTTACTCTACGCTCCTTGCTTCAGGATCTCATCTCTGCCAGCACGCAGCTTAATGGACCCTCCATCTCTAATAGTCATTCCACCCACGCCAAAGCCTGTCAGACTCAATTCACAGCCGTCACCACTCTCGACCACCACTACGGCATCAGGCTCGTCGTTTGTACCAGAACTCACCCCGTCCTCGGACGACAGGGAGCGCAGCTCGTCTGAAACTACCATAGTAACCATTTATTCCATGTACGAAGAAGAGGTAGGCAGCTGGTCTGCTTCAGACTCCCCATTGGGCTATGACCATAGACGACGACCTTCCAAAGACGTCGCAGTGACCATCACCTCCCTCCCCGACTTCCGCGACTCCTACAACGACGCCGGCGTTGGACACACCGAAGACAGTGGTTTCTACGATGCCGCCTACGACGTAATGCGTTCACCGGGCAAGAAGTTGAGCATGGCGGCCGAGGCGCGGATCTCTGTGCTCTCTGACGACTCGGCGCAACTGGCGTACACCGACAGTCGCCCGACATCCAGCTATGTTCGCTCATCCTCAGGTACTCGCATAACCAGTGAATACCTCTCAGAGGGGCCACGTCGCAGCCAGGTGCTCTCCGCGGATAGCGATACCCTCTCATTTCCACGTAGTAGACCGACCAGCAGTAGACCGAACTCACAAATCAGGAAAAGCGCACCGTCTGTGAAGAGTGCACCACCACCCGTCGCAGGTCCATCGACGTCGTCCCCAAGACTGTCTTCACAGGCTCTCTCTACCGTATCGTCGCAGTCACCCGAGTCTGAACGTCCGTCGTCACCCCCATTGCCCCCGCTGCCCCAAGCCCAATCGGCTCCACTTTTGTCAGTACCAGCCACGCCGCCGTCTTCGCCGCCAAGGAGAACCCCAAAGATCAGCTCCCCGAGCAGCCAGATTTCCTTGGTCCCTTCAGAGGGCGAAGATCCAGACTCGTTTCACGTCCGGAGCACGTACGCGCAGCTTGAGGTCTGTGGAGTCAAAAGGGATGGTATCGACGAGGGTGTCGAGCGAACTCGCGCACGCGTCGGCGGCAACAGAGCTAGTGAACTCAAGGCCGAGGAGGCACTGGCAGATGAGACCGAGAAGACCAGGGAGCTTACACCCGAGGAAATACGTCTCCTCGGTAGTCTGGATCGGTGAGTGTGACAGGAAATTCACCCTTGTTCCCCTTAACCATGACATACATAGCTATGGGTTCTTCGTGACACCGTCTCATGACCGACTCATTCTGCTGCCCGCTGCCGCTCTACACAAGCCACTGTCTCGCGTAACAGCATCGGCTCCGTCAACACCGGCGAACGCACCTCCTTTGCGTTCACAACCTCCGCCTCCCCCTCCAGCTAAGGAGACGGAGAGGACAGCAAAATGGAGTCGTATGCTCATCGCCCGCTCTAGAGACGAAGGCGGGAACATCGATCTCTGGGATATCAAGCCGTCGAAGGAGCACAAGCTGAGGGAGCGCACGTTCAAGGGCATCCCTGACTGCTGGCGCACCGCCGCGTGGGAGGTCCTCATGAACCGCTTCACAAAGACGGGCAAAAGAGAGCTGAAGCAGCTCGCTGCTGACTACCGCGTTGCTCTTGACCTCCCATCAACGTACGACGTGCAAATAGACCTCGATGTTCCACGGACTATCAGCGGCCATATCATGTTTAAAACAAGATACGGTCTTGGGTGAGTGCGTCTCCGTACGGCGACGCATTAGTCACTGACCACATCCTCAGACAACGTTCGCTGTTTCATGTTTTGCACGGCTTGTCACTCCGGTGCGAAACATGTGGGTACTGTCAGGGTATGGGCCCCATAGCGGCTACTCTACTCTGCTATTTCGACCCAGAGCGTGTCTACGCGTCCCTGGTGCGGATACACGACTCATATTCTATGCACGACGTCTTCAGTCCAGGATTCCCTGGTCTACTGGAAGCTATCTATGTCCAGGAACGTATCATGGAACAGATGATGCCCGACGTCTTCGCTGCTTTCAAGAAGCACATGATCTCGACAACGTCGTATGCCACCAAGTGGTACATAACTCTATTCGCCAACTCTGTGCCGTTCCAAACGCAGTTAAGGTTATGGGACGCATTCTTGCTAGATGGACACGACGTCTTCGTCGTCGTTGCCGTGGCGATAGTGTGGGTTTACCGAGGTACGCTACTTCTCATCAGTCATATCCGACTGTCTGCTGACTGTTTTGAACAGAACACATTACGTCCTCATCAGCGAACTTCGAGAGCGTTCTGTCGTTGCTTTCCTCTTTCTTCGTACCGGAGGACGAAAACGCTTTATTGGCCTGGATAGAAAAGGTCATCGAGGACAAGAAGCTGCGCGCAAGCATGCAGCAATGGCGACAAGACTGGAAGCGTCTTGTCGCGGAAGGTAAAGACGGATCCGCATTATTGTGATCTCGCCAGTTCTCCCTTGTTTATTCTCTTACACTCGTCGTCCTATCGTCGCATCTTGTCGTGTTCTTCGTTGTTCTCGGATTGTTTGGAGCATTCTTCTCGCTTTCTCACGGACACTATGTCGCTTAGGTGCTATCGTGGTCTAGGGAAGTCGGTCTAACGTATGCTCACGCTTATTCGCAGTATCGTTCATAGTCTCTGTATCGCTCGCATAGTTCGCAATGGTCTTCTTGGGGTCTTAGGACTACCCGCTACGTGCTTCCTTAGACTGCGCCCGCTTGTGCAGAGCAAGTCATCCAGACTGACATCCTCCCATCGGACGTTCTCTGACTCAAGCGCATGCTACGACGCACCTGAGCTCCGGAAATTGACCCAAGCCAAGCGTGAGCACCTCAGTCCATGCCTTTCTCACTCATTTGCTTGTGCTCCTTCAGGATACCCATCAGACAGTCATCAAAAGCGCCAAAGAGTCTTCACCCAAATTTGGTAGTGGCCTTGTATCACGCTTCCCAAATAAGCGAGTCCTTCTTCTCCCTCGTAGTGGCCCAAGCGGACAATGCGACGACGAATCCCCATGATTTCCACAGAGTCTCCGGTCAGGCGTATAAATGATACCATCCAAGCGTGAAGGCAGGGCAGACAATCAGTCGCCTTCAATCCTACGTGCTCACCACCCTCGTTGAGCTCGTAAAACCACAGTCGCCGTTCATTCGAGCGTACTGTCTCTACTATCCACCTCGTCCTCGAACTCTCCGAGTACGACACGCTTTTACGACGTGAGCAAAGTACACGATACACCGTGTAATTAGCATCATCATCATCAGTCCTCGTTGCACACGATGTCGTCCTACTATTCGTCTCCACCATCGTCCCCCGTGACGAGCTTCTTCCCAACGAGCCCCGCGTCTCCGCACGCGTTCTCGTCGTTCCACCAGTCGCCACGAGACGGGCACGCCATGTACGCCGCATTCGGCACGCATCAGGCATCTGCTCCCGGACCTGTGCCGAGGCAGACGAGTAGGGGGAGTGGGAACACGCTGAAGAGGCTGGTGGGCAGGAATTAAGAGGCTGCCTAGGGTCAGCGCGAGCCTTATAGAGTTGCGAGCCCTGGAGTGTGGGCAAGGGTGGAGGAGAGTGAGGTAGATTATGATCGCGACATCCACCATCCGCCATCCATCTATCACTGGCATAAACGTATCTATTCGTTCTTCATCAGCCGCCCCTTGATATATTCCACGTACCCACTGTATCCATAGTCATTTATTTTGTCGTATCATCGATACAGACACACTGATTGTATTACAATGCACTAACAAACAAGCTTATCAACGTGATGAGAAATGCGACTAAGAAAGCCATTTGCCACGTTCATACGCTGCTCTGTGCTGCTGTCCATAAATCTACGGAATCGGATACATTCGGGATACAAGGTCCAAACTTTGTTTCTACAGATCACCTTTCAGCAAGAGCGATATATCGTCCTTCGTGATAACTTCTTTCACGACATCGGCTTCATCGAACTTTGCTCCTGCCGGTGGCGAACTCGGACTGTTCCAGATGCGCGGAATCCTAGCAGAACCCGCCCTGTCACTAGGCGTCGCTGGCGATGGAGTCGACAAAGGCGACGGTGTGGCTTGGAGGGTGGATGAATTCGAAGATACGCGACTGCGCGGAAAGGGCGTGCGTCGCGCGGGGGATGCGGTCACGGCAACAGGTGGCTCCTCGTTAGACGGACCTGGTGCGCTTTCCGGTTGGTTCTGACTGTGACGCACAGCACTAAGATTGTGGGCATCTCGCCATGAGCGCGTGGAGGCAAGCGGGATGTCTGGATCTGAGTCGCTATCAGATTCCTCGCCCTCAGCATGGTCTCCTGGTGTGTTCGCATTCATGCCGGGGTAAGTGTGTGACTCGCTAGCATCCATATCCACGTCGGAGTCTGGCCACTGGAGCATGGGTAGAGATTCTGAGGAGGAAAATCCATCGAGCTCCCCGGCTGTGACACAGGGCATATGTCAGTGACATCATACGGTCAAATTGAACGGCGTACATTTCGAACTGGACTGATTGATGTATGGGCTATTCGTGCCTCCCGAACAGTCCTGAAACTCCAATGTAGGGTCTTCCAAGTACTCGTCGTCGTCATCGAGATTGTCGTAGTCTTGCCTCGCAACATGTCGCGATATTACAGCCTGTACGGCAAGAGGGTCACAATGCACATGGTGGTGTATCTCATCGATCGGGCAGCCTGACAAGAACAGGGATCTGATCTGTGCACGCTGTGTACGTGTTGTCGGAGGATCGTGTTTTGGGTCAGGACTGTGTGGCATGAGACGAATAAATCGCTTCTGAGCCACAGAGAAGAAAGAGAGGGCGAGAGGCGTCGTCGTGGCAAGAGAGGCTTGTGAGGTCGGCACATTGGTGCAAGACACGACTTTAAAGCGATTTGCATAAGTGGAAGGCTTAGCCTGTCTTACAAAGGACAAAGGAGCGGTTGTGAAAGGAGAAAGGGTAGGACCCCTTTTGTTTGTGCAATGATTCAGAGCATGCTCCTGCCCCAACTCAGTTCAGGAAATGACGTTGTATGTTTTTGCACGCATATTCCGCACCTTCATAAAGGATGCACTCGCATCCTCTTCGCCACATCGTGGACATTGGAAGACACCTTTACGCGGGTCGCGCTGCAGCCTGACTGCCACATCCGGTTCGCGGTAGTGGCAAGTGACTTGGGATTGGTGTACCAATTGTTTGTGTGCCTGCTTCAAATTCTTCGTAGGGAAAGACTTGTCACACTCGTTGCATTGGATCCTGTATATACGCCTTTAGCTCAGATGATTGCGGAAAACAAAGGAACGCACCGGTTTTCCCTTGACATTATCTTAGGCGTGTACGACATTGGCGACTGGAGTCTTTCTGCTATCTGTTTTTTGAAGGAAGATATGGTCGACGATTCACTGTGGGGACCTTCGCCGAACATTGCGGGAGGACGCTGAGAGCAATCTTGGCGCAACGACGAGTCAGTAATAAGGACCAAGGAAGGAGGCGTCAAGAAAGACAGTTAAAATCTATATCTTGATGGGAGCTTAGAGAGTGCTGTCATACATATATGGGTGGACGGAAGGAGGCGGGCCACACGGCGCGTCCATTATTCTAAGTTAGTGAGATTTGGGCGGTTCGGATCACGATAATATGATTGGGACCGCAGGGAGCTTCACCATTTTATGAGTGAGTGCTTGACTGCTCAGGCTAGCCGGTACGTGTGCGAGTGGGCATGAAAGATGAACACTGCGAACAAGCCGTGAGCTGAGGTCGCTCAAAGGCACGACCACGCTGGCGCTTCACAAGCGACTGAGATCGATCGAGATCTCACCATCTTATCTTATCTTTATGGGCGTCTTCTTTGGGTAATTAAATCGATCAATCAGCGACGCGTATGATGGGGGCCATGGCCATGGTCACAACCCCCTTGACTTTGTCCTCCCATCATGTCGTCCTCGGCCAACGCACCGTCGTTGAAGAATGTATCGGGGGCTATTGACGTATCTATATCCCCTGCAGCTCGTACAAAACAACTGAACTACGTGTGGACAGCAGCGCCGGGCATGAACATCACTTTGCCCAAACCGCCGAGGTCGAGCGAATGGGGAATAATCGATGGTCATCTGTCCTTGAAGTGCCAATGTTCTTGGATATGCAGCACAGAGATTCCAGCTGAATCTCTGGACCTTATGCGTCAACATTTCAGAGTCTCACATCAGATGCATGTCAGCTGCAGGCTACCAGGCCTGAGCAAGACTATAGTTGTGAAGCGGTCACCTGCAGGGTTTTCCTGCCCTAGATGCGCCGCGCAATACCGTGATCCATGGGAGATGCGAGTGAGTGGCTCTATACTATCATTTCTTATTTGAATTTATCGGCATTGCGTTCGCTTGCTTATGTAGGATCACGCAGCTGAGTGCGGATCGCGGGCAAGCGTAACTTCCTCGTCAGCTACAGTTGTACCACAAATGGAAACAACTGTACACTGCAAACCCGATAGAGCTGTCATTGCTGCACAGGATACGCAGCCGGAAGTCATGTCTGCGACGAGAGGTGCCAGTACCACCGCTGGCGGCGCATCCCAGACTGAGACTTTTGTACGGTCCGAACCTGATACTATGACTCCTACTAGTCAAGTCGCATTTGCGCCGCCTCCGGTAGTTTTGACACTTCCTATCGCGCGAGAGCCGAGCACCGCAGGTCGCCAGCTCTCTATGTACGTCCCGTCTATCATTGTTGATGCACGTGCGTTTCTGACAGCTGCGCTTTCAAGGCGTACGAATCTGTTGAAATCAACGACTCGCGCGCAACGAGCTATGATCCGCCATCTCCACTACAGCGGAGGGCACTCATATTCCGAGATAGCCGACCATCTGAACGTTGGGCCTACGATCGTAAAGCTTACTATCGAAGACCCAAGTGTAGATTCTAACGAGGCAGACTCGGACGATCGGTACATCGCGGATCTCACCAACATTGGTGACCGGGAAGACGTACCGATGGCTGAGTCTGAGCTTCCCGATTTGAAGGAGTATATGAATCTAGGAGAAGACGAAAAGGTTGTCCAAGATGATCACGAGTGGGGTGAAGATGACGATGATGAAGATGAAGATAAACTTGAAGATGAGAATGAAGACGAAGACGAAGAAGATCTCGATATTGTTGAGAGACGTACGTACTTCGAATTTACCCTTGTCATCGGTACAGCTAAGGCATCGAACAGTTCTCTTGGATGATGACGACCAGGATGGAGGACATATTGAGCCATCGCCATATATCTTAGATCCCGCACAACAGGATGTTAGAGAACGCGAGATACCACCCTCGCAACAATGCATGCCTCCTACGATATCTAACATCCTACCTTCCAGCTCCACGGCATCTATGCAATCTTCTATCCACACAACATCTTTGCCACCTTCGTCTGAGATTTGGAACTTTTTGACAGACCGCGGGATGGATCTCGCACTTTTCTACGCACCTTTGGTGGCTTTCGGCTGCGCTACCGATTTGGATCTTGACGTACTGTGCACTATGAGCCCGGACGACGACTGGTTGTTTCTACAGGCCTGGATGGATCTCCATCTCACTGAGACGGAGCCTCAATACAACGCTTCTCAGTGGTCTCGCCTCGAACAGCTCTTACTCTCGCGTCGGATAGACGCACGCCCATACGAGATCACCACACTCACAAACTCAACCGTGTATGACTTTCTGAACACGCTCCGGAAACCTCTTGGCCACCATTTGATGCTGTTCTTCAAGACTGCTATCCGCTCGCCGAAAGACCTCAACGATCTCTGTCAAGTCGGCAGCGGAGAGGCGCTCGAGACTATTTGGCACACTTTTGCGGAAGCTGGGCTGTCTGCTTTCGATTGGTTGGTCGTACGAGAAGGGTTAAAGGCGCGGACGGCGGCGTTGGGTCTTTGAAGTGATATGTATGCATGATCGCCCTCTCATCATCGTGGATCTATTTATTGTCTTGTACATCTAGAGGCTGATGTTTCAAACTAAACCAAAGGAAATAAATGTAATGTAGTCTTCATCGAACTGCTTGTATACCGTGTATACGTATGTTCGTGTAGTCACATGGGCGTGAGTACCAGAAATCAATCTTCAACCCGCGCTATCACGGCGATCACACACGTTCACCTCTTTCCAACCATCTTCACTCAATGTCGGTCTCTGTCACTGCAGAGCCGGTGCGCGCCATACCAAACGCAGAGACGAAGAATAAACCTGTGGGTTCAACCTCGCGAAGGATAGCAACGAAATCCTCGAAGCTGCCCAAAGCTCCGAGGTGGAGTGATTGGGTAACGCATGAGGAGGTCACTTCATTGAAATGTCAACTCTGCTCCTGGCAATGCACCGCGACCCATAGTATCCTTGAGGCCATCGACACGGCGCGCATGCATCATAGAGTAGTACATCAGAAGAGTGTGAATTGTTATTTTCCAGGTTCAGATAGGCCCGGGAGCCGCATAGGGCGAGGTAAAGATGGATTTTCTTGTCCGGTGTGTCAGGTTCTTTTCCAGGATCCCTGGTGCCTACGGGTGAGTCCCGCCTCTATGTCGCTGCGCTTGCCTTAATATTGAGTTGTTAAATGTAGGATCATGTAGCTGCCAACGAATGTGGAGCACCGCCTGCTGGCACTACAGTCGTATCGAGCCGACCTGAGCCAGAAGTTCCTGTGATACAAAAGTTTGACATTACACATGGACCGAGGATTCAATCGCCAGCCCGCCGACCACTCATGGCGTCCGAGTTTGTCCTCTACATATTAACTTCGTCTGTGTAATCCTGACATTCGTTGGTCCAGACGTAAGATTCTGCTCAAGTCCACAACCCGTGCGAAGCGGGCTATGATTCGACACCTTCATAACACCGAAAGGCTCTCTGATTTGGGGATAGCAAACAAAGTAAATGTGGGCCCCACCATCGTACAGCTCGCCGTAAGAGACCGGGATGCAGGCGAAGCGGAGTCCGATGATGAGTATATGGGAGATCTCACACTTGAGGACGAGCAGGGTGCTCTGCCCAGGGTACATGAACTGTCGTCGATTGACCTGAAGGAATCGGTCGAACTACACGATTCGGATATGAAGGCGTCTGATCAAGACGCTTCGGCCTGGGAAGAGGATGACAAGGGTGAGGATGAAGAATGCGACGAGGTCGAAATGCGTACGTTCCTATTTTTACAGAGGTTGCCGTACTGCTGATGGTCGGTAAATACAGTTGTTCTCGGCGACAATGAGCGATACAGTGAGGCAATCAAAGGTCCAGGGTATCTGCCTGACGCGGTCGCGACACACACAGCTGTTAGTCGTGGGTCACCGCCGTCAACTCAACTGGCAGCCGTCGAAACATTCCCTAGCTCTTTAGCCCCCCAGAACGAGTTCAGAGGTCCCCTATCGAACTTCTTTGTCGGCCTAGGACTGGCCGACCTGAGCACGCTTTTCGAGGCTTTCGGCTGCCACACCCAGCTAGACCTTGAGATTCTGTGCACCATGGATCCGGAATCAGACTGGTTGACACTGCAAGCTTACCTGGAGATTCAGCTCCCTGAGGCAGCTCCTCAGTACTGGTCTATCCTTGAACAGGGCCTGTTCGCGCGTCGGGCGGAAGCACGGCCATGCGACATCACCGCAGTCGCGAATTCGAGTGTATTTGACTTCCTAAGTTCGCTAAGGAAGCCTCTCGGTCGTCACTTGACACTATTCTTCAGGGCGGGAGTCCACACACCGGGCGATCTGAATGAGCTCTGTCGAGTCAGCGACGAGGTTGCGCTGGACGGCATTAGTCTCACCTTCATGGAAGCTGGACTGACTCCCTTTGAATGGTTGGTTGTGCGAGAAGGACTGAGAGCTCGTGCGGTCGCCTTGGGCTTGTGAGGTGATGAGAAGACCATGTTGTAAAAGAGAGCTGGCATTTCCTCCGCGGATATCTTGGTCCGCGGAAACAAAATATAATCTAGAGACGGAGGCAGATCTCATTTTGATCCAAGTTTGATCTAATCTTGAGACAATGCTGAATGATTGGTGTTGACGCCCATCCCTTTTCACTGCCCCTCGAAGGTTGCTGCCAGGCCAGCATCCCAAGGCTGCCTTTTAGCTGCTCTTTGACCAGACAGCCCACTCCGTCTATTTCCTCTTTCTCCCATGGCACCGTCCCAGCTCAATTTTTTCGCCTCTGGAAGGCCTCAAAGTTCAGATTACCACGACATTGTTCCGCGGACCCCTCACTCTCGCTCAGGGCACGCGGAAGAGGCCGTCACACAAGCAGACCTTGACGACGAGGACGCTGCCGCCTTCGCTACTTACCGCCAGCAGCAGTCTGAGCCGCTGCTCGTGTCGTCTGCCAGCCCAACGTTCCCGTCTAGTGGGTATCGCAGTCGCGGAGACGACCATGACAACACACGGTCGAGATCGACCTGGCGGAAGCATTTCAGTCCGCAGATCATCTTTCACAACGCGCCCCTGGTCGTCGGGGCCGTCGTCGCAAGCCTGCTCTTCTCGATCGTCATTGTTTCTCTCAAACATCCGGACAAACTCGACGAGCTCGTCGGGTACGTTGCCCCTCCGTCTTCAAGCTCGGGCGCGCATGTGGAGGACGCAGCGGTCGTGCCACCACCAATACCAACGCCGACTTATGTAGACACCATGCCCCCACCTGGACACCTCATTTCCTACGAGAATTACACGCAGTTCCCTCTTACGGGCTCGCAATACGGGCACGAATGCGATAAGATGATGGGCGGGCTAATGCATCATGCAGGTTACTGGAAAGCTCCCGCACAT
Organism: Phlebia tremellosa; assembly: GCA_011032875.1. Lineage (NCBI taxonomy): Eukaryota > Fungi > Basidiomycota > Agaricomycetes > Polyporales > Meruliaceae > Phlebia > Phlebia tremellosa. The sequence continues at coordinate 58,467 of JAAIFI010000070.1, read as the reverse complement.
GGTGTCATGGATGTCATGCACCACGACGACGTGACGGATTACCATCTGCCCGAGGGGGAGCGGACGAGGGTGTGTACCAAGACCATCACGTACCAGTTGGATGGTCATGTGGGGCTTGTTGCAGACCTGGCTTTGATAGCACAGGCTGCGGCATTAGCACGAGAGGTACGTGCTCTAAAGCTTTCGAACCCACGGGCACGAAATCGCTTCCGCAGCGCTACGTGCTGTTCACTGCAATTGTTTTGGAGACGCTTGCAATGGTCATTTCGTGTATCTGATTCGTTTGTAGCGCAACAGGACGTTTCTCATTGACGACACGTACTGGAATCGTGGAAAGTGGGTTTTTGTCACGCTGACCTGTGCTCATCAGCTCATTATCTATGATGAATAGATGGACGGATCACTTCCAAGACGTTCGTCTACGTCAACCAGGGCCTGAGCCAGGCTGCAGAGCACCACCTCCAGAAGGTACATCTTTCCCATTGTCATTTTACGACACCTCACATCGCGTCTAGAACTCGTCGCGTGTCCACGACTTGCTAGGTACGTTTCACCCTCTTCCTGCATCACTAACAGCTATTCAACTCACCGTTTGTAGACATTGGGTAAGTACTTCGCCACTGCGCGTGTCTTGCAGAAAATGACGCGCTTTTCAGGTGATCAACTCGCGTACAGCGAAATATCACTTCGGTCATGAATATTCCGAAGAGTACGAAGATCCGTATGTATCCCTTAGGCTCAATTCACTATCTCTATTCATTCGCGTTGTTAGGTACAAGCAGATGCTCAACCGACAACAGCCCATATTCGAGCGTGCGCTCCAATCATTTGTAGAAACCATCCGTCCAAATGCACACAACGCAGCGTTGATCAGAGCTGCACGCTCTGAGCTAGCATCGATCCTTTCGCTGCCGGCACACAGCCCGACGGCACGTAATGACGACTTGTCCTCGACCCATAATATGGACGCCGAAGTCGTACTAACACAGCACAATATGGACCCGTACATCGCTGTACACATCCGCCGGGGCGACCGGCACGCGAGCAGCTTCCCGTACCGTGGGCAATACGTTCCGCTCGAGAAATTTGTCGACGCGGCTCACGCGACGTGGGAGCGACTGTACGGCGCGGACACAGACGCAGACACAACGCAATTCCCTGCCCCACCCATCGTGTACGCGGCGTCGGACTCGCATACGGTGATCGAGGAGTTCATGTCCGCGCTGCCCACGTCGTCAGCGGTGTTCTCGCTCGGGACGAGCACAGACCCGGCGCTGCGTGCGCTGGCGCCGCAGCACGAGTACGTACAGAACGAGTTTGCGGGGCTGGGCGAGCAGGAGCGGGTGCGGTTGACGCGTGGGATGGTCGTGGATCTGGCGATGGTAAGTGGGCTGTGGGCGTGGGACGGCGATGTCGTGCCCGGTGCGACGGTGTGCACGTTGAGGTTAGTCATCGTTGGTATTCGGTCTGGTCATGTCGATACTCACCATGGTTGGTCGGAGCGCAGCTCGAATGTCTGCAGGATCTCCGCCCTCGGTCTTGGATGGGATCGCGCTTTCGGCTTTGGGGACGGAGGCGATCATGAAAGCGGGTATATCAATGACGACAGGAAGCGGTGGATAGAGCTTGACAACAAGGGTGTCATAAGCCCGATATGGACCGCTTTCGAAGTATTCGCCTAAACGCAAGGATTTTCGCGTTGCTGTGATCTTGTGGTGCGCACCAGGTTAAAAATGATTGTATTGTAATTTTGTTGTATACATCGAGGATTTTCTAATATACCAGTAATATTCACCACAGGTTTGGAATGAGACGGAAAGTTCAGTCTCGTTCAGCCGCCAGGAACTGAATGCAAGTTGTATCAAGTCGCCTATGCCTCCTCATCCAAAAGGGCTTGATTCGCAGTCCTACCAGTGATGCTCTGATACAAGCCTGACCAGTAATGTGGCTTCGGATATAGCGTCCTTATCGATAGGTGGTTCTCTCGCCGGGTTCACGAGATCATGCACCGTGCCTCGCTCTAGCCTCAAGTTGCAATCATCTTGACACATCTCGCACATAGTGGCTCTGTGAGCGGTCTCTTCTACTCCCGAACATATCTCTATAACTTATGAAGAACTCACATCGAGGTAACTCAAGACCTACCAAGACATGCCTGCCGCAGACACGTCGCCTCTTGTGGTGTGCTTCGCGATCGGAATCCCCATATTTCTCTTCTTGCGTTCATACTTGAGTGTGCATAACGTACGTTGTTATCAAGTGCTTTTCATTCTCCCTGATCGCAAGGCATCCAAATAGCTACGCTATCTTCCGACCGTGGGTGGTTCTTCAGCTCCACTGCTGTCTTATGTTGGTGCGTTGAACTATGCACGTCATGCACGAGCAATTCTCCAGGAAGGTTACGATAAAGTGAGCAGCTTGAGGCTCATATTCACCATATGATCGCTAAAATTGGTTCTTGCAGTATAAGGGAGGCATGTTCAAGGTGCCCATGATGGACAGGTGGGTCGTAGTCGTCACCGGCTCGACGCTCGTCGACGAACTTCAGAGGTTTCCGGACGACCAAGCCTCTTTCCACGAGGCAGCAATGGACGTGAGCACATTCGAGATAATATCCGGGGGTCGACAGTAACTGGTTTCGTTTAGCTCATGCTTTTGGGGTATATTTTCGGTCCGCGATTGAGGGAAAACCCATACCACGCAACTGTCATTCGCAATCAGCTCACGAAGCACTTAGCTTCAACGTTTGCCGATATCCAGGATGAAATAGCCGCGGGTTTTACTGACTGTATTCCCGCCACCGCAGATGGTGATTCAGTATTGTGTAATTGTGGTACGAAATCACCTTCTTACTGATGGATATTCGCGCCAAGGTTGGACAGCCGTGACTGCTCTTCCGACTATGAGACAGATCGTTGCGAGGACAGGCAATCGTATATTTGTTGGCTTGCCTTACTGTATGTTGTTTCCTATTTCGTGCCTAATTCCTCGTTCACATCCTTTCAAGGCCGCAATAGCACTTACCTCAATCTTGCCATCAATCTAGCGGTGGACGTTGCGAAAACTAGGAAATTTCTTGCTCTTTTCCCGTCGATATTGAGACCGTGAGGGATACCCGTTCTGAATTAAGGGTCTTGCTGACGTGCATGTATTGAGGTTCGCCGCAAAAGTAGTCACCAATATCGACAGCCACATCAGTACCTGTATGACCTTATTCTCTGAATTGGTCAATGAACGCTTAAAGGAGATGGAGCTATATGGCGACGAATGGGCCGACAAACCGGTCAGTGCCGTGTGCCCGCATTACTTACCACTATACTTACTTTGCTGTGACTGTCTAGAACGATATGTTCCAATGGCTAATCGAGGAAGAGAAGAGAGCTGCTGGTGGATTTGACATGAGGAATCTCATGCGTATGCTTCTTATGGTCAACTTTGCTGCGATACATTCATCTTCTAACGTGAGTCAATGAGCAAGTTATACGAGACCGTAGGCTCACAGACTCTATAGAGCTTCACGCACGCCCTATACCATCTCGCTGCCAACCCCGAGTTCGCAGTTCCCCTCCGAGATGAAGTCGAGGCGGTGGTGCAGGCGGAAGGATGGACCAAGATTGCCATGGGCAAGATGCGCAAGCTGGACAGCTTCATGCGCGAGTCACAACGCGTGAACGGTATTAATAGTAGTAAGTGCAGAGTTCTCGTACTACTGCATACAATCTTAAGAGCCTTCTTCATAGTCACCGTCACGCGGAAAGCTATGCAAGACGTGACGTTCTCGAACGGCACCACGATTCCCGCAGGTACCATGATAGTTGCAGTAGCCACAGCTACGCACATGGATGAAGACAACTATACGAATGCGACGATCTTCGATCCTTGGCGCTTCTCTGACATGCGCGAGGAGGATGGAGAGGGCTTGAAGCACCAGTTTGTGAGCACGTCGGTTGAGTATGTGTCTTTCGGACATGGCAAGCACGCGTGGTAAGTACGGGCCCCTCCTTTTACTGATCAAGACCGTTGGTTTCTGATCGTGAATTCCCAGTCCAGGACGGTTTTTCGCTGTGAACGAGCTAAAGGCACTGATGGCGCACGTTGTTATGAACTACGACGTCAAGTTCGAAGAGGAGGGCGTGCGTCCTCCGAATAAGTGGTTCGGTATAAGCGTCACACCAGACCCTACCGCTAGAGTCCTATTCAGAAAACGTCACATCTAACCCTCCGCGGTAATGCTCCGTTTGTGGTAGAGCATTTCTATAGGTCTTCCAAGCGTTTACAATGTAGTAAAGTGAGTGTCCTCATAAATGGCAAAAGAGTTACAATGATTGCGTTACATGTGTACAAGCTGGTTTCTTTGTTATACTTCGCATGACTTACAACTTGGGCTCCTCTGAGATCTTAATCAGAATCTTCCCAGCGAGCTTTCCACCTGGCGTAGTGATTTCCTGCTGAGCGGACTTGACCCCTTCCGCGGTGAAGGGATATACGCTGCAAATCCGAATCTTGAAGAGACCCGACGTAATCGCGTTGAAAGCCTCTTGACTGTAATGTTCAGCCTCTTCTGGCGCCGTTATATAACCAAACATACTGGAAGGAGGTAAAGATCAGGATGACTACGGTAGTATGAAAAACAGTTACCTCGGACGCAGAAGTTTCAGGTTCTTTGCAGAAAGCTTGAGAGGGGAAACGGGATCTGGGGGTCCTGAGGCGTTACCGAGAGCAACCAATGTACCCTTCCGACGCAGCAAGTCAAAATCAGCCAAAAATCTGTATAATGTAGATGTGAATATCATGTATAGCCGAGTAGATACGAGCAATTGGGCGTACGTGTCCTTTCCGACCCCGTCAAAGACGGCATGTACACCTTCTCCGTTCGTGATCTCCTTGACGCGCTCAACCGTGTTTTCTTTGTTATATAGAATAACGTGGTCGGCACCATAAGACCTCGCGATCTCCGCCTTCTCTGGCGTAGATGTCGTCCCAATGACAGTAGCACCGCGCGACTTTGCGTAGGCGGTGAACAAAAGGCCAAGCCCGCCTGCGACCGTATGAATGAAGATGATATCGCCTTTCTTGACATCATAGGCTTCGGTCATAAGTGTGACGACGGTGAGAGCTGCATAGGGAGTGTAGAGTCAATCTAAAGCTCATATTGAGCGATCTGAGAACATCACTCACCGTGCGACAAGCTCGCAGATGCTATGTCCAGAGGGAGGCTGTCCGGGATGGGGAACACATTTCTCCATGGGTAGGAAACATATTCTGCATATGCACCGAGACCGCTCTGTGAAGTATATATCAGTATATAACCTGGATAAGACGAGAGTAGCTGGTACTCACCAAAACAACTCGACTGCCGACCTTGTAGCCCCGGCGCTGGTACCACTTGTCGTTGAGCACGCCCTCGTCCGTCGGCAATGCGACGACTATGCCTGATCCCTCCACGCCGACGACTTGGGGGAAAGACTTTATGGGATACAGTCCTTTCCTGCAGAATCACCAGTTGATTGAATGCCAGTTGTACGCACCACGGGCACCTACCTGAAGTAGGTATCGATGGAATTGACACCTCCCCACACGACCTGGAGACATATTAATTGATTTAACATTCCAGTAAAGCTCGCCCTGCTACGTACCTTTATGACAAGCTCGTCTGGTTTTTGTTCCGGGTACGGCAACGTAGCTTGCTCGATGACCTCGAGACCACCGTTCTTCGTGTACACGATCGCTTGTCTCGTAGAGGGTGCCATGTTGTCCTAGTGCCTAGTGGGTGATCAACTTCAAGTTGTGCAGCCTCTTGACATTGTCTAGGCTCTATTTAAATTGGTCTGCTCAAGGAATCCAATCATCCAAACATATGGCGTGACTGAGATGAGTAAGACAAGGTTGATTCATAGTCCATTACTCGTAGGAGCATGTTGACGGGACGCCACGGTGCTGATCCATGAACTTGAACATCTACATTATGCATCCGTGAATTTGAGTGTAAGACTTGTTACATGGTCGTCAAGAAGCAGCCATCGCACACTCGGTGGTAGAGGCGGACTCATAATTAGCTCGCAGTGGCGCCCGCTCCTTCAAACGTTTATGGCTTGCGATACGAAACTCAAGCAAAGCGAAAGTCGCACGAACCTTCACGTAAATCTGCTCGATTCTCTCGATATGCAGTGTATTACACTACACCATTCGCACGCGTTTTCATTGCGATCGTGTTCAGTCCAAGATCAGTCCTCTGAGACATGCGTCTGGAGGACTGTGAGTGACACCCACAAATGCTCGATCACCTGCAGAGACAGTAAACCGTCCACTGGAGCCCTATTAATTGACTCGGCATGCTGCGCAATACATTGTACACTGTTTGAGTCTCTGTCCTCCAGGTTCAGTCTTCCGAGATCTTAACGAGGATCTTCCCTGCTAGCTTGCCCCCAGGGGTCGTCAATTCCTTCTGCGCTGTCTGCGCGCCCTCGGTCGAGAACGGGTACACGTTGCAGATCCGGACCTTGAAGAGCCCGTTCGTCAGCGCGTCGAACAGTTCTTTCGTGTAATGATCCGACTCTTCGGCCGTGGTGATGTAGTTCGCCATACTACGAAGTGAAGCGTGAGTGATCAGTCAAACGAACTCGCACGCATACAGCGGGGACTCTGTACTTACCTTGGTCTGACGAGCTTGAGGTTCTTCGCTGACAGCTTCAGGGGCGCGATGGGCTCTACTGGCCCCGACGCGTTACCGACGTTGACCAGCGTGCCTTTCCTCCGAACGAGGTCAAAGTTGGCCATGAACCTAAACAAGCAAAACGCTCAGCTCCCACGCGCAAATCAAAGCACAACAACGAGAGTGCTCACGTATCCTTGCCCACACCATCAAACACAGCGTGAACGCCCTCGCCATTCGTGATCTCGAGCACGCGCTTCACCGTGTTCTCCTTCGTGTACAAGATAACGTGGTCCGCGCCATACGACTTCGCGATCTCCGCTTTCTCGGGTGTTGAGGTTGTCCCAATGACGGTCGCGCCTCGCGCTTTGGCGTATGCGGTGAAGAGCAGCCCGAGTCCGCCCGCGACAGTGTGGATGAGGATGATGTCGCCCTTCTTAACATAGTATCCGTCCGTCATGTGCGTGATTGCAGTCAGCCCTAGAGAGAAAGAGAAACAGAAGCTGAAGTGTCAATGAGAAATCGTGCGCACGAGTGTTGGTGCGTACCTTGCAGAGTGGCGGCTGCTGCGACATCGAACGAGATGTTATCCGGGATGGGGAACACCATGTTCCATACAGTGGAGACGTATTCGGCGTGGGCATATGGGCCGTACTGTGTATGAGGTTAGTATTGTAGAGGCTGTTTATGACGGTCAGACGCACCAGAGCGACCCTGCTCCCAACCTGAAATCCGCGCTTTTTGTACCACGGATTCTCCAAGACCTTCGGGTCCTTAGGCAAGCTAACGACAACCCCTGACGCTTCGAGGCCGAGTACATGCGGGAACGCCTTGATGGGATAGAGTCCCTTCCTGGATTCGTTTGGTCCGTGGTCAACAGTAAATTTCGCTCGGTACCAATAGTAGACTCACCGGAAGTACGTATCGATGGTGTTTACACCTCCATACTTGACCTACAGCCACCCGTAATAGATCGTGAACATCAAATGCCAATACTGCAGCGACACTCGGCGAGACACACCTTCACCACAATCTGATCAGGCTGCTGCGCGGGGAATGGCACGGTCAACTTTTCGACGACATCGATGCCTCCGTTCTTCTGTATGCCAATAGCCTGAATTGTCGATGGAAACGACATCTTCTGTGTTGTGCTATACGAGAGATGGCGGGAAAGAAGTGTAACGCGTGCGGTGGTCGGCAACTTCAGATGCAATAATGCGCGTCGATTGGTGAATTGTTTCAAGTCTGGACGACGCAGGAGGCAGAAAGTAGACGAGTCTGAGATACGGGCAGTAAACATGCAGTGTTTGGCTCTTCTCTTATCGGGCAACTAGTTTTGTGCTCCTGAATAAGGGAAAGCTGGGAAGGGTATGTGTTCTCCCATGGCTCATCAGAGCACGTCAATGAGTTTCGCCATCGTCCAAGTGATTAGTTGCTGAGTCAGGAGAGAAAGAGGAAGCACATGTCCGTGGACGAGAGCAGAAAGCCGTGGGACCCGACAGCGACAAGCGATAGCAGCTCGATAGCCACAACTAGATTCACAACACTACAATTGGGTATAATACAGATAAAGTAGCCATGGCGGTCCGTAAGATACTAAATAAAAGTCTGAACGGCGCTCCTTGTCATTGAGCTGAGCCAGATGTCTGCACCTGTGCCCGCTCTGCAAAGGCTGTCATCAAACACTCATAGATGAGATACAGTTGGTCATTACGCTGCACCATCCCTGGCCTCTGCTCCCTCAAGGCATCCACCTCCAACGCGACCCGATCGTCCTTTATCTCGTCCGGCAGTGGGCCCAATGGCGATGGCTTCAGTGGCGGCAGCTCCGTATTCGGCTCATCCAGCCACGACGCCGCGGGCGGAAGGAACTCGTACGCGCGCAGGAGCGATGACAGCGCGATGAAGGTGCCCGTGCGCCCGATGCCAGCTGAGCACCCCACGAGCACCGGCGGATCCGGGTCCAGCGTCGCGCGCACCTCCTCCGGCTGCGTCGACACGTCACGGTTCGTCGCGTCCACGCGCCGTATGAAACGCAGGAGCGCCCGACGGTGCTCAGGCTCTGGCACGCTGTGATCGGGCCATGACGAGAAGAGCATGTGGCGGAACACGACGGGCGCGCCCTGTAGGTCGGCTATGTCCAGCGTCGCGAGAGGTTGGATCGACACGGTGCTCTGGATGCAGTGCGCGTCTTCGAAGGTCTGCACGTCTGCGAGGGTTACTTTCAGCGGTGGCGCGGTGCACCCGGGCTCTGGTGGCATTATCCACGACTGACCGGGTTGGGGAGGGAAGTAGTCGTGTGCCTTGCGCATACCGCTCTCCACGTTTTGTGTCAGCTGCACGACAGTGCGTATGCGGCTCATGGACTCAGAAGCTGCAGGTGCAGGGTGTAAGTCTTCCGGGGGGTGCGCCACAGGCTGGAGGATGATGCTGAGGAACGCATGGGCTGTGTCTGGGAGTGGCGCCTGTGTCGCAATCCACCACTTCCCACCAGCCAGTTCCCTCACCCAACTAGCGTTGACATATCGTCCTGACGGCTCAGTACCATCATGGCCAACAACCACTCGTGTGCGATCGTAAGGCGCGACATCCGTATACCGATTCGCCGACCTGTTGTCTGGCTGGCATGCAACGGATACCGAGTAGTGCTTAACAACTTCTGTGTCCATGAAGAGTTTCGCGGGAGCGTGGGCTAGGCGATGCGTGGTCGACGGATGGGATAGGTGCATTGAAGCAGCGCGAGCGGAGGCTCGTTCGCGTTCGCGTTTCGTGAGAGCCTGAACGAGATTGGACATGTATCCTTCGGCTTGAGCTTTGGCTAGCCATTCCGGTAACACTCGATTCGTGATGGACATGGTCCTGCGATGTATAGGGTTGAGTTGGTGGAGGAAGCGAGAGAAGAATGGTCTCATGCCCTGCGCCTGCGAGTCGCATGGAATGGTAGGCCGCAGACGCCCGTTCACGCCACTCGCGATCTTGGCAGAAGACCACGTGGGACTTGCTAATTCGGGAACATCGTCGCTTTTGTCTTCGCCACAAAACCCTCCGGCGTTGAGACCGTGTTCTGTGAGGATAGCTCGGCGGTGACTAAACGAAGGGTTTGTCTCAGCAGAGGCGGTAGAAAGAATGGGGAGTCACGTACAGCTCATCAACTCTGAGACCAAAGTCAAGTGTGTACCCCCTGCGATCTCGTGAGGCTGCGTCTCATTGCGTCTTGCAGAGTCAGTTCAACACTCGACAAATCCGTACGCAAGAAGTATCTGACTGATGGAAACGTAGAGACATGCTGGTCATCTCAACAAGTGCGCAGTATCAACAGCTTCTCTGAGACGCACCTCTAAACTGTCGAGGCAGGGCACCCCACAATTCATCCAATTAACCTTCGCTTCACCAGTCGTCCCACGGAAACTCCATATAACATTCCAAGGTGGTTTTGTGGGAACAATATGCTGTCTTGAACTACCTTCCCAGATAGAAGACGACAAGAAGGGCTGGCGAACGTGGACTCAAGTATTCCCAGAAGACGTGAACCGCAGCCAGATTTTTGATCTGCCGACAGAAGGAGTAGAGGACGGAGTAGAGAGCCTCAGGCTTTTGTTTGTAAAGAGCTCAGATTTCTTTGGTAGAATCACTGTGTACGATATACAGCTCCTAGGAACGATCATGCAATAGTGCAGAGCGTCGTTTGGAGATGTTCATTAGAAAAAAACCCTACGTAGGCTGCAAGGTGTGATGTCGGAAACATGCTGCGTCTGTTGCAAAAGTTGACGAGAAAAAGATCTGGACGGGAGACGTGACATTCGGCAACGCGAAGGTCACGGCCACAGGTCTCTGTCACAGCTACACGGTTACTACTAGTTTGTCGGAAAAAAGCTTTGGGCATTAAGATGGAAAAACATCGGGGTCCTAATGGGGTGTAGATTGAGGTCCATCAAGATCTAATCGCGATGATTGAGCCGTTATCACGATGTAAAACTACATTTCCTTCCTATCCCAAAGATGGTTTTGGCAGTAAAATGGCTTGAAATGGCTCAAATCGCTCTCAATCTATTTCGATATAAGCCGGGCATTGCGATCACGCGCATCTTTCTCGATGGCGCCAGCCCATTGCAATGAGCGCCGGGATATCTCAATGCTTTAACAGATCTCGATCGGATCACAATGCAATGCATTCCATCGCAACGTCCGTGTTTGCCTTACACCGTCTTGAAAACGTCCATATTCTATCTACGCCGTGCTAATCTCGACGCTTCGTGTTACCTTGGGACATAGGTGGTCGCCTCTTTATGCCAAAGGCACCGAAACACGCAGGCACGGGGTTGTATGCCTCTCTGCAGACCATCACCTGCACGATATGCGGAACGAAGTACAGGTCCAAAGGCATCGCGAGCCATAGGCGTTCTTGCCTGCGGAACCACGCCACGCAAACCGGTGCCAGCTCGAGTCAAATAAATTCAGGTGCGTTGCAGATAATCTGCTTTTGTTGATGCTCACATGTGATGAAAACTGCAGATACCAACGAAAATGTACCAGAAATGAACGAAGGTACGCTACTTCACTCATATCTGTTTTTGAGGGAATAATACCTTGTTGTGTCATGATCCTTCGTTGGCGTATCTGCGTGACCCGCGGTCGCGTTTGATAGACCTGACCGCCCGGCGTGCGTACTTGCCTTTGTTGCGCACTGCGGGTGTCAGTAGCTCACGAAGCTCGCCGGTCATTGGGGACACAAGGAGCAGGGCTATAGAGGGATCATGCGCCACGCCTATGTACCCAGCGAGCATTCGACGCGTTTTCAGCAGTAGTGATCGTCGTTGCGCTGCGCATAGCGCTGTCGCTCGTCACGGTCTGCACCAGTGGACCGTGGCGGCGGTCTTCATCAGTGGTGGCGCTACTTCTTGTGCTGGTCGTCGAGTCTCGCTTGTTTGAGCCGTCTCGATACCGGTGTATCTTCCTACCAACGTGTCACCCGTCGCTGCTTGCTCTCTGACGGCGTTAAAATATCAATAGCAGAACAGGATCAGTATAACGTGCAAGATTTCGTGGCAAGCGGCGCCGACTATGTCAATGAGTGTAAGTTATGCCGCCATAGACTCTATCAATCACTGATTTCCTCCCTCGTTCAGATCAAGAGAACATACATCACAGCCCAGAGAAAGATTACAGCCCAAACACGGCTGTCAATAGCGAAGCTAGTGGTAGTCAGCATGTGCCTGAAGCACGTAAGTTGTCAAGGAGCACACATATTTGCCTTTGCTGACATCAACAAATAGAACAATGGATAATTGACGACATCATGACAGTCTATCACCCCAATAGCGGCTTGTCTCCGTCAATAGATCATTTCGAAGACTACGGACGCGATGAGGACGCCCTCCGTTCAGTCCTTGTCGATTGTGATCCCACGTCTAAATTCGGCTCCCGCGTGGAATTTGAACTCGCTGAACTTGCGCTGGAGGCTTCTCTCAACCGGCAAATCATAGACCGTCTTCTCAATATTATCGACAAGATTCGAAACGGCGCTCCTTTTACGTTTCGGAAACATACTGACATTGAAACCGCGTGGGATATTGCTTCTCGATGGCACGCTCCGGTACGTTCTCATGTACTATTGCGGACTCTTCGGTTCTCATACTGTCTGGCAGTTCGAAAAACACGTCATCTCAGAAGTATACAACAACATAGAATATACATTCAATGTCTGGTCGAGAGACATATGGCAGTGGGCCCTCGACCTCATCGGCGATCCCAACATCGCTCCGCACTTGAAGTGGGACGCACGCCGACTGTTCAAGTTTGACGGTGCAAAATGGGTGCCATATCTTCACGAGCCCTGGACTGCTACGCAATGGTGGGACGCACAGGTGTGACGCTTATTTCCTGCATTTGACGTCATCTGAGCTTGGTTTGAATTAGTCTAATCTTCATCCTGATGCGAAACCGGTCTGTTTTGCACTGTATGCAGACAAAACCAGACTTTCTTCTATGGGTCACGAGCAGGGCTATCCTGTCATGTGTCGCCTGCTCAATGCCGATGTTGATATACGTAACGGAGTTGGTCCGGGAGGCGGCCGTGTCGTTGGGTGGCTTCCAATCGTGAGTTTCATCTCCTTCCAAGAACTGTTTCTCACGCCAAAGCAGGTTCCCGAAGACGAAGAGCATAAGGGCAAAACCACCTTTGTGAATTTCAAGCGTGTAATATGGCACAAATCGTTCGAGAAGATATTGGAGCGATTTCAATTGCTTGATGAGTTTGGCCAGATGTTTGAATGTGGTGATGGCATCCGACGTTGGCTTTTTCCCGTGATCCTTCTCCTTTCGGCGGACTATGAGGAGCAGTACGTGCATGTGTACATTCTCCTCCGTTCTCATGGCGTAATTGATTCTTGTTTGTCAAGATGTGTAATGGTTCTTAACCGGGGGCCTTTTGGCAGTAGTCCTTGTCCAACCTGCTTGGTTCCAAGAGACGAACAGAGTAATCTTGATGTCATTCACCCTCTTCGTGATATGGCGGCAGTGAAACATGTCGTTCTCCATCCAACAATGACCAAGGCAGCTAAGGAAGCATGGCTGAAAGATGTTGGCCTCCGAAATGTGGAGGTAAAGCAACATTTGCCTTTGTAATACTGTCAATCTCGCCGCTGATGAATTTCTGTGACAGAACACATTCTGGAAGATCCGATCTTTTAATCCGTATATTGCCTCGTCATTTGATCGATTACACGCCAATCATAACGGCTTTTGGTCAGACCACACATGGGCTGAGTTTAAGGCTGCCGTAGAGGATGCAGGGCGTGCTGTGCTTGCAGCTATTGATAATGCGTACATATTTGTTCCATCTCTCGGTCTCATATGCCATTAACTAATAACGCTCCCTTGATGCTTCTAGTATGTCTAACTTTCCACGATGGCGAAATCTAAACCATTTCAATGCTATCATGCATGTCGACTTCAGTGACAGTGCAAAACACGAGGATATTGCCAAGGTATGACCACACATGTTCAATTCGTTTTCACACTCTGACTTCTGATCTAAGTGTTTAATCTTTGCTGCACATCACGTTATTACGGAAGATACCAGTCCGCTTGGTTATCTGCTGCTGCGTGTTGTTCGTGCATATCTGGAACATGATATGTTTTTGTCACTCGAGGTGCATACGGAGGAGACCATTGGACTTGGCCGTGTAGCCTTGTCTCGCCTTGCCAGCTTGATCAATGTGAGCCTTGTACCGATTGTTTATCTTCAGAATATCAACAAAGCTTTGCTTTCAGTTGTATAAGGAGCGAAATCCAGCCAAGAACTGGAATTTTCCCAAATGGCATGCCCAAGTCCACGCATATGACAATATTCTTGCAAAGGGGGCAACTCGGAATTACAATACCAAGCCGTTCGAGAAGCTCCATGGGCCGTTGAAGACTGCATATCGATTACGCACCAACTTCAAGAATGTTGCAGATCAGGTATGTCCTGGTACTCCTTTTCTCTACAGTGTCTATCTAAACTATACATATCAGATCTTACGAGTTGATCATCACTTCTTGACTGCTGGCATAATACGAGCGAACCTGGAAATCTTAGATGAACACTCAGAAGATGATGATAATCTTGATGATCCAGACTCCTTCGCCCCGACATCAGCAAGATCCAAGCTTGACTTTGGCCGAGTGTACTTAGGCTCAACATGCAAACCAACATCCTTTGAGACACTTGAGATGGAGAAGAATGGAGACATCGCTTTTCATCGCTTTCGGCTTCGGTTTGCTGACTTTGTCAACCAGCTAATGCCCTACCCTCGAGATGGAAAATGGAGACGATACTTACCGGAGAACCAGGTTTGTCACATGATTCATCTCGACGGTGAATAGACATTAAACACAGGTTCTTCTCAGATCCAACAATGTCGGTTTCTCAAAGTCAACTTTGAGTCGAAGGTTACGTGGAGACAAGAAACTGATTACCTACGCTGCAACCCAAATTTTCATGGAAACACTCGCTTTGATGGAGTCCTTATCGAGCTCGGCGGGCAGGTCATGTTCGGTCAACTGGTCTATGTTTTCACATGCGTGGTTGATGAAGAGATGCATCCGTTTGCACTTGTTCTGCCACTTGACGCACCTATCGGTACTCGGTCACGCAAGGATAGGCATCTTGGGCTCTATCGCCTTCGTTCCCGACAGAGAAATCAGTGCATCTTCATTCCAGTTCGATCTATTATACGTGGGGCGCTTGTTGTAGAGGATCCGGTAACTCGTGGAGATTACCTTGTGGTTGACGTGGTAGATACTGACTGGTTCTTGCGGTGTCGACAAATATTTCCGAATAATGTAACATCATAGTTGTAACAATATGAGGGTCTGGACTTGGGACCCCTACGTTCCCTTTCGACCTATGAACGTGCTCTGCCGCCTGCAAACCAACGTTCGTTCACATGGGTCGCAGCCGCCACACGGTTTGCCAGTTCAAAACCTTCCACGGGCGTGACAGTCATTGAAGTCGTGGTGCCCGATGCCTGAGTACCGCCCTGGCTCGATTGGGCCGTGTATGTGAGCATTGCAGTACGCAGCTTGTTCGCTTTTGACAGTTTCACTAGAGACGACACATCAGCACATCAGCACTATGACAAACAAATTCGAACGTAGAGAGGCACGACGTACCGCAGCTCTCTGCCTCACCGACATCCGCCCTGACCTTGCTCAAGCCGATCATGCCAAGACCCTTCGTCTGGTCGAATGCGCCAACCTCCTCTGCCTCACCAAACACCATGGAGTTCCGCATATTGCGCGGCTTGGTTTTAGCGTACGACTCCTTCTCCTTGCGCGAGCGTTTCCCGCCGTCTGCGATCAGCCAGCGCTCGGGCCAGAACGTCTCGGGGCGCGAGAAGTTGCGTGGGTTGTGGTGTATTGAATAGATGTGGATTCGCGCTTGGGTGCCTTCTGGGAGATAGCTGATTGTGGGTGGCACGGTCCAAATTTTTCGTAAAACAAAAAGATGAGAGAAGACGATATTACTCACTAAGGACCGATAGTTCTGTCACCCATGCTAGAATTCCACCGGGCACCGCGGGGTAGAGACGAAGAGTCTCGTTGCTGCAATCATAACGGTCTGAGTATGTGGATATAGAAAGATTCGAATATGAGGCGTACATAACAGCGTCTAGATAAGGTATCTTTGGGTAGTGCTTGTAGTTTGTTCTATCATCCCCTGGCGCGTAGAACTCGTCGATTTCGACACGTAATTGTATGTAGACCTGAGGATGGCGCAGTAACAGGTAAAACAGGTTGCTGAGCACGCTCGACGTCGTATGCGCGCCTGCGACCAAAGCGAGAACGCCGTCTGAGATGACCACAGCTGGTAATGGAGAGGTTTTTTCTGCGCCATCTTCATTACTCTAATAAAGCGGGATTTAGAACGTCATTGGTAGCATTCGGTAGCGAAGCGTGCTTACAAGGTAGTAAAGAGGTCTTTGCAGTCGGACCCGTTTGTGTACCGCTGTGTCGTCCTCTCCAGAGCCATGGCGGGCAAACTCTTCAAGTTGTGCCCGAAGCCTGGTAACCGTTTGGCGAAAGGGGCCAGCCATGGCATGTGCTCGAACACCATGGCCGTGCTGGTATAGAGCAATGAGCTTGCTGCACACCAGATAGTAGGCGATGNCCGTTTGGCGAAAGGGGCCAGCCATGGCATGTGCTCGAACACCATGGCCGTGCTGGTATAGAGCAATGAGCTTGCTGCACACCAGATAGTAGGCGATGGGCATACTCGAGACCGTGCTCCAGTGTCTCCCACAAGCCGTTTCTATCCCCATCACGCAGAAGTTCGGTACCACTGCCAATCCTTCATGAACCGTCGCACATCAGTACGATCTTGCGCGAAGACAACAGGTGCATTTACATCACGTCGCCCATGAAGTCATATCTGAGAGACGGCGTCAACTATGGCGTCGTGTGAACATCGCATGGCACCTACGTGAAGAAGCTGATCCACTGGGACAGATCCGCTGTGTTACCTCGCCAGCTGGTCAGGTGTTCGTGAGCTGCTTGACGCGCTTGGCGATGAACGGATGGTATTCTTTCAGCGCAGTAGTACTCAGCGCGCAATTCCACGGCTTGCGTCGCCGCGCGTGCTTCACGGGGTCACGATGCGCGATAAGAGGTAGTACAGGTGGATACAGCGTGCGGCCCATCCAACTGGGGCCTTTGAGCAAGCCCCGTGTACCTAGCAGTGGATAGATTACAGACGTGCCTCGTAATGGTATCTCATTTGGGCCTGGGACACGCACAAATTAGCAACATTGAGTTGTCGTATGGAGGATTACACACCGATTCTGACGATGTCGCCGTATCTCTTGTGTATATCGTGGACGTAGAGGTGCTGCTTTCCTTGCTTAACTATCCAAACTAACCAGAACTAGGGTAGTTTCAATGGTATAGGCCCTGGATAGCGCGCAAGTGGATGGATGGGCGACAGTCGATAAACGACGATGGATGTCAGCAAAGTCGTTGTGTAGATGGAGAAAGATGCTGCAAGAGCTTTGAGGTTTCACCTGGTACTTCTTGATTTTCTGCAAATCATAACGCACAGTGACACGTTAAACCACTGCATCCACATAAAAACAAATGCGGCGCACACCTTGATTATGGTGTCCAAATGCTTACTCTCATACGACTTCGCGATCTTCCGTACATCTCCCCCGCTGACCTCCATCCACTGCACCTCTGCAACAAGCACCTCTGCGGGCCGCACACCGCCCTCGAGTACGAGCGTTCCTACAGCCTGCTTCTGCTCCGGAGGCATGATAGTCGCTATAGTTTTTGTGCATCAGCAGAGGCAGTAAGTAGTATCACAGAGCAAGTCGTTCACCTATGTTTGACGCGCTTTGAAAGTTAAGCGTGTGGCGTACACGCACTGCGCCCAGGCGCCAGGCACCACATGCACGTTTCAGCGCTTCAGTGAGTTTATCATCTTCTCCTGTACGATGATGCTAGTTTTGAGAAACATTGGCAGTACAACACTGTACTGATGATCGGTGTCGTTGGCATATTTTCTCTCACAGTTATTATCCTAACTCAAAAGTTCCCTTTACAGACCCTGCAGAAACCGAAGCCATCGTCACATGGGAACCAACCTCTTGAACCACAGCACAAGTAGGAGTATATACAGGGTAAGCCTTCTCGTGCCCTTTGAAGCGAACCCTCTCCCCCATATACTCACTAATGTCAACTGGCACCAGTTCACCCCCGTGGATCCCGACGTACCCACATTTGCTCCGGAGTCATTCATGCAAGGTGTTAGCAGTCTGGTATGTTTATTCACCGTCTTGATATTTTGAACACTGTGACGAAGTCTATATACAGGCAGGAGCTATAGGTGTGAGCTGCGAGGGGCTGGCTGCGCATGAAGCAACGCTCAGGTCGCCCTGCATTCAGCTTTTCAGACCTGACTTCAGCAGACCGCCGGTTTTCTTGCACTCGATGCCCATCGCGAACGCGGACCGCGGGTGCGACGCCGACGCTGTATCCCCCTCCCGCACCCCGCTCTTCGCCTCCCTCTGCTTCCTCAGCTCCCTGCGTACGCCATCGAGGATTGCATCGACGGCGATGAACCTGCCCGTGCGCCCGACGCCCGCCGAGCAGTGCAGCAGCACCGGCGCGTTGTCCTGCGCGTGCATCGCCACGCCCGTAATGGGGTCCACCTCGTCCCACTCCCCGCCCTCCACCACCGTCTTGCCCTGCTTGCCTGCTCGTGTTGGTATTCGATGGGACGGTACTACTAGGCAACCCCAAAAGCCGCTTCGTCTTCACACCAAGCGGGCCCTCGCCCCTCGCCCCACGCCCTCGACCCCTCCGCCCACGCGCCCTCCACTGCCTCCTGCACCTCCCGCATGAGCTCGAGCAGCCCGCGCGGGTCGCGCGGCACGTCCAGGTCCGGCCAGTCCAGGTACTGCAGCTGCGTCACCTCTCTCGCCGGCGCGTGCGGGTACCCCGTGTGCGTGAGCTTGAACACGCGGCGGATCGTCGCCTGCGATTGTGAGGTGGTGTCCTCTTTGCCTTTGCTGCTAGACTGGGATGGCGATTTCGCGGATGATTTGGACTTTGATGCAGACGTAGACGTGGAGGGCAGCGGCGCGCCGAAGAACCCGCTCATCTCGCTCTCCCGTCTCCGCTTCTCCTGTTCAGGAGTGTCACTTGTCCTGACGAGCTTGAGGCGTAGAGGGCCGTACTCGCCCTCCACCCAGTAGTTCCCGCACTTGACGAGCGCGCTCTCGACTTCGCGTGTCAGCATCACGATGACGTGCACGTTCTGCTCCCACACCAGCCTACGGGAACAAATATTCAATCCAATACGATGTTCGATGGATTATGTCAAGAAAACAAGATACGTACGTCCAGAAATCTGTGAACGTAGCGGGCAACGGACCCTGCGTCGCGATGTACCGCTTCGTCGTCCCCAGCGGCTGGTAGCTCGCGTTCATGTAATCGTCGTCGTCCGGCTTCGTCTTCCGCATCCGCACACGCGTGTGTTCGAACGGCCAGATGTTCCGGTACCTGCAACACATGCCGCCGCCGTCAGTATCATTTTTATTGAAACTCGTCAATGCCACATCGCACACACCGATTCTTGTTACCCTTCTCCACGCCCGCCGTGATACTGAACGGGAACAGCGCCTTTGCAGCCGTCTCCACCGCCGCCACCGCCGTCTCCCTCCTATCATCCTTATCATTGTCATTCTCACCCCTCTCCGTCCCCTCCTCGCTCCTCTCCGTCTTCAGCGTCTTCTGCATCTATGTCTGCTTCGATCCACCAACGACTTTCACAGCAGGCTCACTCCTCGACGCCCCTGCCATCCCCGCTCCCACACCACCAATCGGCCCGTACACGCCTCCACCAACAACACGACCGCCTACGACAGCACCTTTGGCTTGAGTCTGAGGTTGACCCAATGACGCCTAGCGCACAGGCGTGGTGACGAGCACCGGCTACGCCGCCGCGCTCTCCTTCGAGTGCTGCTCCATCACGCCCATCAGCCGCCGCCGCTCCCCCAGCTCGATCTTGTAGAACTGCACCGCGAGCGAGCGCGCGAGGTCGTCTCCGTCGTGCTCGTGCTCATGCTTGTTGTGTTCGTGGTCGTGTTCCGGCTTCTCTGTGTTCTTCTCGTTGGCCGCGTTCTTCTCCTTGTCGTTGGTGCTAGCGTTGACGTTCGGTGGGGACGAAGTGTTCTCTAGCTCTAACAACGCGGGAGCCCCCACATCCCCCTCCGTGGAACTCTCACTCTCACTCTCGCCCCCCTCTCCGCTCTCGCTATCGCTATCCGCCGAAACAGTCGTGCTCCCGCTCAAACTCTCCTCGCTACTCCCCACCCGCCCACTCCTCCTTGTGATCTCCTGCAGCCACTCAAACGGCAGCTCCCCGATCCTCTGACGAACCCTTCGGGGCAACTTCAGCGGGATCCCCTCCCCGGCCCCCGCATGCACTGCACACAGCAAGACTGCTGGATGCGGCCTCAGTACGTTCAACATCGACAATCGGTGTCGTCTGTGTGTGAGGGCACCAGCATGTTCGACGCGAGCTTCTCCGTGCGTATGCGCAGAACTGCAAGCATCGGCATCGACTGTCCAGGCGGGCACATCATGTTTGTAATGCTGCTGTGCTGATGCATACGCGTGCGGCGGGCTTTCTGTGCAAGGATCTCGACATACATATTGGACCCACTGCCAGTAGATAGGCCTCAATTACATTGGATTTACACGGTGTCAGCGGGAATGAGGCGAAGATGCAGCATTGGCGGTATGCATGTACGTTCTCACTGTGTTCATCGCGTGGCAGAGTCGCTCACATTCCTGTCTGCAAGCTTTCATGCACCGTCGCAGAACTGCGTCTCCGCATAGCACAATCAAAATTCATGACAGTTTCTGTCGTTACTCGAGGATAAAGGTTGCCCATTGTTTGACTCTACTTGCAAGGCTCTCCATCGAAGATTGCGCGCGAAACTCTAGGCTTTTCGCCGACTCTGGCAATCTGAGTCAGGGTCAACGGACCTCGTAGAAGAACTCGAGGATGCTCGGTTGTATAGAGTGGGCAGAAGTGTGATTATCAATGTTGCACCGAGTAGAATTCCGCGGGCTAATATCGCCTGAGCTCTCTGTATCAGAAGTGTTGTCGACGTTGCTGCAAATTTTAATTTCATTTACCAGAGGACAGAACAAATGTAGCGCATTCCCAGGTTTTCGAGAAATGTGCTTGCTGCGTAGCACGTTGTCGTGCGAGTCATCGTGATGCTTATCGCGATGTCTTGCGATACTCGCTTGGTAAATCTTTCACAAGCAAGTAACCTGGTGGGTATAAAATACGCACATCTGTCGTACAAAGCTGTGTGGCCCCTCTCATCCGCAACCGCTGTTATCCAGATGTCTGCCGGTGCTATTGCTTCATATCCGCATACTTTTGCATCACCGCTCGCCCAGCTACCCCAAACGGCTTCCATCACCATTAGCCAGGATGACGCCGCGTTTAACCCTACACTTTTGACCGTAAGTCCAACAATCGAATTCATACAAACATTACTTAACATATGGTGGCATGATACAGGAGTTGCACCGAGTGCAACTTGAGAATGAAGAGCTTCGCCGCAGAGCCCTCTCCGCGGAAACCGACCAAGCCCAACGTAATGCCCACGAAAAGGCCAACAGGCAGGCGCAAAGAACAGCTGTATCATCTACCCAAGCAGTCACACCTGCTCTGACTCACCAAAATGCTGCCCATCTCGCCATAGCTGCAATCGGCCCTTCGTCTCTCTCTGCTTCCTCGATTCTGACCTCTGCCTCGGCTGCCACTGCCGCCGCCGCCGCGTCTGCTGATAAAGGAGAGACACATGGACTCCCACACCAGGCCTACAAGCCAGCGGCACACATCTATAGTCTTCTACACGCACCGTGGATCCGCAACGTTTCCTTGGGAAGGCCGCGTCCACCAATCAATCCCAATAGTCTTGAGCGGTTCCAAAGTGCAGAGTCGCGTGCTGATGGGATTGTGGCGGAAGTCATGGATCTAATTCCTCATCGATTGCATGAATCGCTTGTCCAGCACTCCGAAATACAATCATTGGTGAGCTAGAGGGTTGAACGATCATGTGTATAAAAACTTACCTATAGTACACCGTAGTTCCGCAAGAACGTCAACCTACAACGTGCCGCAGTTGTATATGATGCGAAACAAAACGTTAGATACATCTTCGAGTCTTTTGGTCCGTCGATCGTGGCTGCACTTCAAGATCAGCATTTCGATGATCCAGAGGTTGTTTACCTCCTCAAGGGCAAAGGAGAGTCCTACCAAACGAAATTTCCTCCTTTGATCTATCCGGTCGATAAGGTGGGGAATGTACAGTATGCGTACATGAATGATGCATTACCAAAAGTAAGACTTCGACTCTACTCATAGGGTCTCCTGCTGACGAGTCATCCATGGAAGATTGCCAAGGTCTTCTTATTTGGGCGCACGATTCTCGTCCCTGGGCATGCTCCGCCGGCAACTAACACTTCCGGCAAGAAGTGGAATATCCACTCCACCACCGCCGGCTTAATTGCCTTTGCTGTTCAAACAGTAAGCATCAGTCCTTATGCGTTTGACAACATTACTCACAAGTGTTTGATGCACGATAGGCCCGATATCTTGCTTCCCCTGACACGGCATTTCAGCCCATTGGCAAGACAACGGGAATCCACTACTTCGAGGACTTCGAGTACGTGAAAGAAATCATTATGTTGAAAGCTCTGAAGGGGGGCAACAAGGCACGGCAGGTCAGGGCCCTTTTCGCATGGTGGGATCAGATGGTTTTTGGATCCGCATGGAGCGCAGCTGGCAGCACCGATGTGATCCCACCTAGCGTGCTTGATCACGATAACGCTCAGGCACTAGCGTGGGACGACCCAGATGATGATGACGAGGACGAGGACGAGGACGAGGACGAGAACGAAGAGCATCCACTCGTAGGGAAGGGCAAAGAAGTCGCTCGCGGTCTCTATGAGGAGGTCGATGATGATGAGGCGGAGTACGAGGAAGATGACATCGAGGAAAGTTCCCGGCCCATTTCGCTGCCCAGGTCGCTTGCCCCAACGTCCCGCTTTTCCACTATCGATGAACTCACTCCGTTTCAGGCCACATTGGCTGAAGTCACCGCATCTCTGATGGCGGGGGCAAGGCTCACCACTCCCACAACCACGCCAGCTTTCATTCCCCCGGTCCCGAACGATCGTGCACACTCTGTTCCTGGATCTCTCAATGAAAGCCCCGCCCATCCCCCTTTCGCCCAGTATTGGACTTCTGCACCTCCGTCCAGAGCGGGAGACTTTGCCACTGTCCAGCCAAACGCTCCATTAATTGGCCCAGCACCAACCGTAAATTCATCCGCTTCCTCACGCGCTGTCCCAGCAGTGGCAGGTACTGAAAGCTCTATTCCTCCGAGCTTATTGCGTGGCGCAGAGCCGTCTGGCTCTTCTGCAGGATCGTCAACCGGCCGTGGACCCACCCAGGACCAAGGAAAATCGAAGGCAAAACCCAAGCCTCGTCCAAGAGCCCCCGCTCGTGCTTCTGCGGCAGCCCCCACAGATCCCGCAGATGGTCCCACACCCGCTGTGAGGCGCACCACTCGTACACGTCGTGCCGTGAATGCACAAGGATAATTGTTGTACTTGCATGTAGCTACATATATCAAATAGAATAAGATGGGTTCTTACAATCAATACCTCCTCTGACAGCGCGTTGACGAGACCCCAAAGGTAATTATTGCATCATTAACAGTGGTATATATACATGTGCGATCAAGAACAGAGGATACGGTACATATTTTCGTACAGGGGAGCAGTCGGGGTGACGCCAGACTCGATACAGCAGCACGGCGTGTATTAGGCGAAGACGGGAACGCCGAACGTGCCCTTGGGATTCACATTGAAGGTCAGTGAACTATTCAAGGTCATACATCCGAAGTCATACTCACCAGCACCCGTCTTGTAGATATACTCCTCAGCTCACCGATCACCTTAGGACTCCATGTCGGCACACTGTGCCTCGCCGCGCTGCGCACAGCTGCCACTGCGACATTGCCATACCGGCTCGTGTGGTTCTGCAGAATGATATCAAGCACCGTCGTCGTGGTCTCCTCACAACACCCCTCTCTAGTGACCCCAGGCCAGGCACACTCCCGAAGAGAAGCGCGTACTGCCCAGTCGTCGTCGTGCAGTGCATACGAGTGCGAGCCCACCAGCATGAGGAATGAGGTCCGTCACGTCCACTCCAGGCACGCGGAATGAGGGGAACGGGGACCGCTGCGGTGACCTCAAACGTCGCACCAGAAGCTTTCCTTTGTCGGCGCCGTGTTTGACCTCAAGCTGCAGCTCGCGCGCATGTACTCCTCGCTCGACGCTAAGTACTTTCTGAGCACGGCAGCACGCTACCGACGTGCGAAGGCCCAATTGTTGGACAGTGTACGGCTCGAGGTATCCGAGTGGTCCACAGGTCTGGTGCTAGGGGGGCGTCCTGTGAGCTATGCGATCGAAACATAGTCAAAACGTTAGAGATATCGGATGCATATACACACGGAAACGCACACGTTATGGTGACCCGCACCAGCACAATGCAGATGATGCGAGGAAGGCCCGTAGCTGGGAGAGACGGATTGGTGGACGTCGAGCTGAGCTGAGCTCAAAGATCTGGTGGTGTGGGGTCAGGCAAGTAAGACGGGGTCTTAGTAATAAAATTATACATTACAATCATGACTGTATAGGTGACCTGTTAAGGTTTTAGTATTGTTGCGTATTTGGTGCGTCTATTTCTCTGTTCTCTTGTGTTCGATTCTTACCTCCGCCAGTTTAATTCGGTTTAACGCTTCAGCTTGGATGAGATTAGATCAACTCGATAATCTGCGCGCCAGATTATCCGGCCCTTTTTCCTTGCCTCTCGGCCGAATTCATTGCAATGCATTGCGATAGGCCGAGATGCCGTGTTTGCTTCACAATATGCGAGCCCAATCGCAACTCATCGTAATCGCGCTGCCCAGTTGCGATCCATAGGGCGGAGTCTCAATGCATCCCAAGGTGAACCGGACTCGTTGCAATGGCAAGGAGCTGATCATGATTCCGATCTAGCCATCACAATGTTTTCGAGGAGATCTCAATGCATCTCAATCCTTTGTACCTCCTCACAATGCATCACAATGGGCCGCGCCTATCAGGGCGTCTCAATGCATCTCGATGCATAGAGACGCCCAAACGCTTTTTCCGACATTGCACAACTGATTTCGTCGTGCGGACATCTCATGAATCAACAGTTTGTATGTAGATTCATCTCCATCCGCGCATAGTCTCCGTTGCTTGACCATAAACGAAAAGGGAAGATAGTCGTTCCCTTTCCTGTTAATGGTCTGCGGTAGTTGGCGCCCCTACACGGTTGATGCGGGTTATGCTTGCGAACTCGGCAGACTCCGAGTATGCCGAGTCCAGCCGAGATGCAGATCGTAGCAAAGACAGCTACTCCGGTGTAATACACGTCCGCAGTATCAGGTAAGTCTTACACAATACTAGGCGAGAGAGCTAGAATTATTCCAGAGGTCTTTACAATGACAATAAAGTACTTTCATGAGTCACTAGTGCTTCAAACAATGTAGTTGTACAGGCATACTCTTGAGTCCCTCTACGAAGCTGCCAGTATGCCGAATTTGTCCTCTCACACCTCAAAATATCTTGCAGAGCTTTCTGTGATGTGTTTCGACTAGTTTTTAGGGCAAGAAGAGGATGAGATAACGTTGTGAAGAGTCTGAACGCGACGCGACGTGATCTCGTGACTACTTCGGCACGCACGGCTCGAGCGGCACCGAGCGGCATCACCTCTTCCCATCAATAATTTTTGATAGCAGGCATCAACACTAGGAGCGTCGCCAGTTACCTCAGACTAATCCGCGCAGTTTTGTAAAATTACCCATAGACACCTCTGCCCTTTCATCCAGATATAGCGTAGATTGGCGCCGCGTCCCTTCGAAAATCACTTGGTTCATATTCTGTAAGATATCACAGCGTGTAAAACAAAGACTGGCACTGTAACATATCAATTGTCAATAAATGAGTCATCAGAAGGGTACCCGCCAAAGAATTCCCCAATCGACTCTTTTAGATCCCATTCTACCTTCTCCACAATCCCCGACTTTTTCAGTGCAGTGTACCTCTGGCATTCTACCTTAACACGAGCACCCTCGATATAGCCATCTCAAGATCTATCTTTCAAACTCCTACATCGACCCAGCATTCTTAGCGTCCAATGAGTATGACTGGAACCCGTCAACGCGAAAGCCGACGATTCCGCCTGGTCAACTTTGGGACGCCGTCACGATCCCGGTAATTGAGCTCAGAGAAGGCGCGTTGGATCCTTCCGAAGTACACGCAGATACAGATGCGCCAAACACCACTCATGACGAGCCAGCACCGAGTGAATTGGTACGCCATTCCCGATTGCCAGTAGCAGGGTCGAATGCTGATTATCGCTGTGCAGTCCAGTTCGTTTAGCTCATAAAGATCCATTACAAAGGAAGGTTAAATACCACGAAGAAGGATTTCGTGATTTTATGCAACATAGCGAGTATCACTGTACCCACCGTCTGCTTCAGTCATGTCGTCTCTCGCTATCTTAGTATGTTGATACAAAAGCACTTGCCTAACTGAACATTTTGTCGTATAGATACATAAGTGTCTGTAGTACTACCACATCCGTAGAATACAGGCACGACTCAAGCGACTTCATTGCAGCTAAATTGCGAAGAAGAGACCGCAATTTGTGCATATCACGAGAGAGCTTGGATCACGGCGGTGTAAGCCGGCTTCGGGTTGAAGTTCGCGTCGAAGAGCAGAGGATTGGACGAAGCCCTCCACGAGTCCTATTTTAATTGTTCCATCAGCACGCCAATGCCTGCACCGAGAGCTGAACACAACTCACCTTGTCACTGACGCCCCAGCTAGTGATTGAGACACAAGCCGGTTGACCGAGGCACGCCTTCACGACTGCGACGTAGTCATTCGGGGCCTGTCATATCATCCAATCAATGGTAGAAGGAGAATAGATGAATAAACACGTACAGCATTGACGATATCGAGCTCTGATCGTACAAATACGTACGTCAGATCGGCAGGAGTTGTTGAACAGGTCAAGACATACCGGTAATGGCGACCTCGACGCCAGCAGTGGCAGCGAGATTCACGGCAGCCGCAGCGCCACCAGCGCCGCCCGCCTGTACAGTCAGTCATGTATGAGAATCAATATCGACATTACGTGAGTCAAATGTAAACGTACGTTCAAGTGCATCTGTGTGCCGATCCCGTCAATCAACTTCGTGCCACCGCCGTTGACCTGCTTCACAAGGTTTACAACGGCCTGCAGCTTCGCGTTGTTGCTATCCAAGCTACAGCGTTCATCAGCACCCATCTCGACTCTCCGACTCTGCAAACAGAGCGAGAAAATGTAGGATAGACGTACTTGTAGTCGTTAATGTACAGCTTCGCGTTCGGGTCTGCCGCGCGCGCCGCCTGGAACGCGATCGTCACGAAGCTCTGGCCGAGGACGTTGTAAAAGACGGACGAGCGGAACGTGCCGTCTTCGTTGAAGATCTCGTTGCACACGTCCTACCAACAATTTCTCAGTGCGCGAAGTTGAGCTAGCGAGGACGTAAGCTGCTCACCCAGGACCGCACTTTGCCCTTGTACCGGCCGGCGACGGTCGCGATGTGGTTCTGGATGACCGAGGTGAGAGTGGCTTTGTCCGAGATAGAGGATACCTGGAGTGGGAAGACCTGTTATGATACTAGTTATCTAGATGAGACGTATGAACGCACCCAGGATGGAAGTTGAGAGTGCCACACTGCAGGTTCCGCATATTGAGGATGCTTTCTCATATGGATATGTACTGCGGCTGGGGAGGAGACGTACCTAGGGTATGTGCGCGGACTATCAAGTTGTTCTGTTGCGCGTAGGCAACTAACGCGTCCGCGCCAGAGAAGGAGAACTGACCCCGGGAAGCTATACGCCAAAACGACAGCTCAGCCGACACAAAGCATGCTCATAAGCAGCGATACGAACGTTCAGTCTGCATGCAATCAAAAGTAAGCGGCACGTCCGACACGCGCGCGAGCATGGACATACCGCATCCCACTTCATCGAGTTCTCCGGCGTCACGCTCCCAAAATTCGCAATCGTCACCCTCGAGTCCGTCGCGTCGCTGAACCGGTTAGAGTCCGACGCCGTCCCCCAGAACACCTTGCCCTTCGCCTTGAAGTGCGCGTCCAGGCCCGTGCCCGTCGGCGGCGGCGGCGGCGACATAGTGGACACAGAGGAGATCGAGCTGGAGGAGCT
The DNA here is from genome assembly GCA_011032875.1 of Phlebia tremellosa. Taxonomy (NCBI): domain Eukaryota; kingdom Fungi; phylum Basidiomycota; class Agaricomycetes; order Polyporales; family Meruliaceae; genus Phlebia; species Phlebia tremellosa. The sequence continues at coordinate 30,434 of JAAIFI010000070.1, read as the reverse complement.
GGAGGAGAAGTGCGAGGAGACGCTGGTGATGGTGGAGGACGCGGGCTGGCATTGGTAGTAGTAGTCGTTGAGGTACACGCAGGTCGTGCCGGGGTCGCAGGTGGTCGAGCCTGAGTAGTTGATTCCGCCGCCTGTATGCGTGGAGACAAGAAAATTGCGTCAGTTCATTGTTGATCGGAGATGGGGTGGGACTGATACTGACATTGGCCCCAGACTGCCACCGCGTGCGCGGAGAGGGCGGTGGCGGTGGCGAGCGCGATGAGCGCAGCAAGGGTCTTCATGTCAATGATGCACGAATCAAAGAAAGCAATGATCAGTGAGCGACGTCCTCCCCACCCGTGCATTATATACCGTACATCTCCCAAGCCCTCTGAATCTCTACTCCGTGGATGCTCACCCGCCAGATGCCAAGGTCGCCCGCACGCTCTTGGCAGGACGCACTCTCGAGTTTCGACGCGGTTTAGCCGCGGGATTGTATGCCCCCATCGCCCCGTCGCAAGGGTCGAGCAGCACGAGGACAGGGTACGTTGGTGAGCACGTAGTTTGCGCGAGATGCCAAGGCAGACGAGCACATCATGCAGAGAGAGCTGGACTATATAATGTCCATACCCTGCGGTCTGGACGAATGTTGGAATCCTTCCGAGAAGGCTAAACCCCGGAACAGCGCGTCACCCGCCCCGCCCTCGGTGAGATGTCGCTATGCGCATTCGACGTGCCAAGTGCGGGGAAAGGGCTGTGAACTGTGGGGGTGGGGAATATTATATGAATAAGCAATATTATATGAATAAGCATTTTCCAATCTTCGCGGGGATGTGGGGGTGTGGAAAGCAAGCATTGGGACGACACCTGGATTGTCATGGTTTGGTACACATGTACGCGCCCGATGTTGTGTCGAATCACGATATCAAGGCATCAAGACATTGTACACTTGGCACAACTATCGTAGTATGGAGACGACACCGATGTGGATTAGCTGACGTGGCGACGCTCTCGCCAGGTCAGCTACGCCACACCAAGTGTTGCCCCAATGCCTCTGCCATGATGGAATCAGTATGTTTGATGGCCGTTGTGGTGTGCGGTTTCATGCCTGAGCAGCTAGAGCAGCGAGTGTCAATGACACACTCAGAAGCCAGTATACACTGTGACTTACAGGCTATCCTCTGGATATATGGAGCGGTACAGGAGCTCTGCATCCACCACCATCAAGTCTGAACGAACAGACAGACAGACGGCAAAGACATGCAGGGCTCTCTGTATCGATCCAGCGCGCGTGTGTAGCGGTGGTGTGCGTATAGGTCGTGACGGCCTGGACCATTCGGTCACGGTGGCGGTGGCGCATGGGATCTGCGTGCGGATGCATCTAGTACTACTGTGATATTACTCAGGTCAGCAGAACTGGAGAGGTACGTACATATGTGCGCCCTGTTGAGATGTTGACATGCTGCCAATTGCAAGTCATACTGGGACTTGGTCCTCGCGCTCTCTCGAGTGGATACCAGGCAAGGTGGGGAACATACAGATGGATCTCGTACGATCGCCGTGATCCGTCGATACGCATGTGAACTCTAGTGGAGTTCGAACACGATCGATATCGTAGATATCAAGGTAGACGTCAAATATCTGGATAGCCGACATGTTGACAGTGTAATCGCAACTCCAATGACGACAGACGAGACGGGATGCTTACACGTTGTTTAAAACTATTTGTTAGACATCAACGTTTCAACTGAGACTCGTATATGCTTGAATCATTGGAGTGATGCACTTGCGATTGTGGAGCAGGTCGTGGGACGAGCGGTGTGCGAGACCGGGAGTCGTACCACGAAATCCGGGGTTCACATGTTCATGAATTCGCACTGGCGTTGAATATTTGACGATGAGCGCAGCCTTCGAAGTTCGATAGCGATAGCAACGTGGGGTACTGGGTGCCAGGTGGAGTGGATAGAATCTTGTGCGATTTGCGATTTGTGATTTGCAACTTGCGGCGGAGAACAGCTCGTGTGATACGGACAAGCAATCGGGACGCCTCACTGTCGTCATCGCGTTTCTTGGAATCTGATAGTATTGGGGTTGGCGTGGTGCTGTATTCCTTGGACGCTTACATTACTGTGGTGTCAACGAAACGGCCTACGACTGGTGAGATGAATATGGATCCGAGGGATGACTAGTGACTGGCTGATGTTGATGTTGCAGAGGCTGGATGTCATCGCGTCCGAGGTTGAAGCTTGAGTTCTGAGACGAGTCATACACATACTAGGCAGAGATGGCGAGAAGTCGCCAAAAGCCAGCCGGCCCTAAGTATAAGTACTGAGCAGTTGACCTTGTGACAATAACACGTAGAGTTCCAGTCGTCGAGTCCAGGCAGGAAATGGCGTATGTCATAAGTAATATGTGTACGTCATCGACACGAGGCAAGAATACTAGGTCATGCTCACGGCGGAGATGGCAAAGGAGACGGCATTGATATTGGTGAAGGAGACGGCGAGCTGAGCAGCGTGTATGGCTAGCTGATCCAAGAACGGACCGCGCTAGCTACTAGGTGGCCGGTTGAGCGTGGTGGCGAGAAGCATTGAAAAAGGACGAGGGCGACAAATAGCGAGAGGAGACTGGAGCGGCCATGGCTAGGTGATCGCAGCATATTCGGCTCGCAGGCCGCTTTACTCAGGTGCCCTGTGACATAAAGCGACCACCTGGAGGTTATCAGATAGTCTTATTATATGGCTCTGATGGAGGAGTTGTCGAACGGTCCACCGCTGACCGAGGAGAAGCGTAGTCGTGGTTGATATTGTCGTAAATACCAATGTTGGATATTGGATATCTGTGGTAGTGGTGTAGTAGTGTGAAATCGAAAAGCTACCAAATTCTACGCGGCGTTAGTTGTAACTTCAGACTGCAAAGTCTGAAACGAGGTGGTGGTAGTGGTGTGTGCGTAGATAAAGTGTCGGGCGCTCTACCCACTGGAAGCAAACCATACCCCAAAAAGGCAAGAGACCGCCTCGATGCGGCAGCCCAGGCGCTTTTGGCTATTGGCTCATGGCTAGTCACCACCAGGGGCTTTCCTTTGCGCACGCACACAGCGAGAAGGGTCACGAGGAGCGGGGAGCGGGGAGAAACGGTTGCTTGGCGACTCCTCTCGTCGCTCTCGTCGCTCTTGTCACTCGTGGGCAGCAGAACTCTAGAACGAATGCATAACGAATGTCGAGGATATTGCGCGAGCCGGCGAGGACAAAGAAAGGGAAAGGGGAAGGTAATTCATTTTCCATTTGATTTTCCATGATTAAATGCGCGTGGTCGGGTTGTCGGTCGTCGGGTGGTCTGTGGTCTGGGAGTGAGAGTGAGAGTGAGGTTAGGGGTGACGTCACCGACTCACCGGTCTCCCTCCGCCCGACGACGCGTCCGAGGAGCCTCTTGAGTCTAGGATCGGGGAGGGGGAGCCAATGAGGACACCGGGGGAGCCAATGAGGACATCGGGGGAGCCAATGAGGACATCGGGGGCGTCGCGGGAGCCTCGCCAGGACGACGGCGGGGTAAAAAGACGCGCCGGCCAGGCTTCGTGCAGCCAGTCCAGTGGGCGAGAGAGACTCGGACAAGACCAGTCTGAGTGAGCGAACAGACCAAGACCTGCCGTCGTCTCGACTCTCGCCCGTCGTCGGTATCAGCGACTCCGCTTCGCACCTCTCTCCTTACTTTGCGATCCACGAGCCCCCCTGCACGCGCCCTCCACCGCCAGGCCTGAGACTCAGACTATACCCTTGCCATATACCTTTTTTTCGTTCTTTCTCGTCTACCCTGTTGGTCAACGTACGGTCCGTCCGCGTATGCACTTCCTCTTCCCTTCTTCTGCTATCCACGCACACGCACAACGAAAGTACGTGCTAGTGCTGTAGCATGCAAATGAGTAGTGCTGCAGCCGCCCTCTCTCAGGCTATACCTCCTCCTCTTTCGTCTGCTTCTGCTTCTGCTTCTTCGCCGAAACTCGAATACGTCCATCTCCAATCGATGCTCACTGCCGCGGCTACCACCAGCAATGTTGGCGGTAGACAAGAACACCTCGCGGCGCACAGCCCGTGGCTCACGCTCGACCTCGGCCCGCTCCCCCCGGCGTACCACCACCTCGCGCCCCGCCCCGACGACGACAGCTTCCCTGCAGATGTCAGTGTCAAACTAGAGCGCGACTGCCTGAGCGTGCAGACGCCCTCGCGGCGTCCAAGCGCGCTCCTCGTCCACACCAGTACTAGTGATAGCAACACGGTGCTCGTGGAGGGTTCAGCCAATTGCCGGCCGAGCGACGCTCTCACATGCGCCGCGGACGAGGACGATGAATACGAGAACGTCCACGCACGTCGTGACCCGGCCTCGCCGCCAAAACCAGCTGTTGGCGCAGACGCAGACGCGAATGCTCTAGCCATAACCGCACACGCAGATGCCCTCCCTGAGGCTATTACAAGTGCAACGCCAGCCTCACACGAGGACTGCACCAATACCGTGACAAGTACCGCCACTTCTCTCAACACTAATACGGTTACTCCTGCTGCTGCTGATCGTAACCGTAATGCTTCTGCTACTGCACCCTTTCGCATCCTAGCAGCAGCCCCTGCCTCTACCCCTGCCCTTACCCCTACCCTCGCTTCCCCGCATCCCAACGAGCTTCGACCAGCATTAGGTTCTCACCCCCACCCCCACCCTTACGCTCACTCTCACCCCAAGGCGAATCTGCGTCTTGCCGACATGTCCCCGGGCCTTGATACTAGGATGGGCGATGCGGGGGATCGTCGTCGCGCGTCCGAGTCGTACGACCTCTTACTCGCTGTCTCTGCACCCGCACCCGCACCCGCACTCGCACTCGCACCCGCACCTACTCAGACGACGACGACGACGACTAGCACTACGACACCAGTACCAAGCACCAAACTCGAACCGCAGCAGCAAGAGCAAGAGAACGCGCACAGGTTTGCAGGCTCCCTCGGAGCAGCGCCTGCGTTATCGCCAGCGTCACGCGAATCTGCAATCCCGTCAGACGTCGCGCTAGGACGGACACGCTGCAGTGGAGCGTCCGCTGCGCTTGATGGAGATGACGCCATCGATATCCTCGGGCGTGGAGGTGACGGAAGCCTCGGTGGCAGCGGACGACTGGTACTGGGCGTCGGAAAGGGCGGTCGTTCGCAGGCTTTGGAGTTGGACGTCGCGGGGTCGGCGGGGATGGATACGCGTACTACACATACACGTGCGTCTTTCCCTTTCTCATTCTGTTCTTCTATCCTTCTATGTTTTGGGTTCTGTGTTCTGTCATTCGATGGTGTGTTTGTTGGATGGAATGCAATTGCGTTCTGTCATTCGTGTTCTGTGTTGTGGCATCCGAGCGAGCGTGGTTACCGCGTTATCTTTTGTGTTCTTATCCCCTTCCTTCTCCCATCCTATTCTCCCATTCCAAGTTCACTTGCGCTTCTGTTCAACTGCCCATCTCTCCATCCCTGGTTCTCTTCGACGCGGTGCCTATCCCATCGCACATCCCCACCCATTCACGCATCACCGCATCACCGCACCGCATCCCGCGGTGCTTATCCCCGTCTCCATACCCATACCCATACCCATCCTCGGCATCTCGCGTCTGCGTTTCTATATCCGCCTTTCTCGCGCATGCACGCATTCCCGCGGGACCTTCGCGTTTGTCTCACGAGCCCGAGTGCGCACATTCCCGCGCGACGAAGCTTAAGCACGAGCGGTGCCGTAACGTCCGTGCGGGCGTGTACCTCTCTGCTAGCCTGCCTGGGCGCGTGCCAAGTGCAAGGTGCCGTGCCTTGCGCTATGCCACTAGCGGATCCTCGGTATCTGGTATCAACACTTCTCTGTTGCCAGCTTCTTGGGATGCTGACATCAGGGAGCTGCGAACGTTCCTTCGAGTCTGTGCATCAATTGCGTTCTCTGTTGGCCGTTCATTGTTTGCTTTGCATTGGATACCGCGACATCCGTGCGGGGCTATCTACCTTTCCCTATTCTTCGTGTCCCATTCTCTATTCTCTGTTCTCTTGACATCAGGGAACCCAAGTACTATCGCACAATACTTGCAACGTGTGCGGTTCTTACCGTTCTCTGCGTATCTCTGCGCCGCAGCCACACGTTACACGCCTACACGCTTTTCTGCCGTTCTGCCTTCCTACCTTCGTGTCATTCTTCCGTATACCCGTTCCATTCCATTCTTCCTCTTCCTTCTCTCGTCACTAGTGGTGTGCGAGGCAGTTTCCCCAGTTCCTCTGATACATGACCCGGCACTGTATACCTGCGACAATGATGCATGGTGACCGAGATACCGAGATAACCACTACTGCTGGGGGAGCACGAGCACATCATTGCTTCCGCACGTTCGTCTGCTGTCGGCGTGCTGCTGGTCGCTCACACGCTTTGTTTCTGTAGGTCTTCCACCACGACAGGAACAGCAAAGACAACGGCGGTATTTGCCTCTGCAAGTAGCGTCGCTCGACGGGCACCTTGGCGGATCGTCTAGCGGTAGCAGTAGTGTGAGAGGGCGGTACGTTGATTTGAGCAGCGACGCCGGCGCGCACACACATACACATATACATACGGGAGAAGACGACGGCGACGACGACGAAGACGAAGAGGGGTACGAAGGTGCGTTTATCGTTTCCGTGCATGTGTCGCTACGCTCTGAGCACTGAGGCCACTCGCTCCTTGACGACAGACGGACACTCTGATACCTTCGAAGACGACGGTGACGCCTACGACGACGACGACGAGTACGAGTACGCAGACGACGACGAAGACGAGGAGCAGACGCAGGAAGAGCGCGCGGAGCTCGCAGACGGCCCTCCCTCCGCCCTCCCACTCTCCGTATCATCCCCACTCCCACTCCCACTTCCTCTCCCACTCTTCTCGACCTCCCCTCCGACAGAGAAGCCGCTCCCGCTCCCACCCCCGCCCTCTGCGTTCAGCACCGCGAGCTCGCGCGCCGCGCGCACCCGGACCCGCGGGCGTGTCTCCTTCGAGTTCTACACCCCCACCCCCACCCCCACCCCTCCCACCACTTCCCCTACCTCCCGTGCCGAAGACGACGACGAAGACGAAGACGAATCCTCCTCTTCCGCCAACAACCACGCCAACCACAACCACTATTCCGCGTCCGACCCGGGGCACATCACCGTCCTCTCCCTCTCCTCGCCCGCCGCCTACTCCTACTTCAACAACTCACTCTCTCACTCCCGCGCCGGCTCGTCGTCGCAGGCGTTCGCACCCGCAGTCGCATCAACCGAGAAGCAGGAGCCCCCGAGGCGGCTGCGCACGATGCCGGGGTACACGACGGCGCATCAGCATGCGCAGCGGCGCGCGTCGTGGTTGTCTGTTTCTTCTGGTAGGGGTGGAGGAGATGCTGGTGACGATGGTGATGGTGATGGTGGTGACGATGCTGGTTCGGCGGAGACGTCGACGACGTCTAGTGCGGGGATTGCTGGGATCGGGGCTGGGATGGGATTGAGTAAGGCTGGTGCCAAAGCTGGAGCTGGTACGAGCGGGGCTTCACAAAAGGGCGGGGCAGGTACGAGTAGTCGAGGCGGAGGGGGAGGAGCAAGTGGAGGTTTGAAGAGAACAGGCGAGTACCCAGCGCTGGAGAGCATCCTCGACCTCGACCTCGACGCGCACGGGTACGGCGAGGTGTACATGCAGGGCCGGCCTTTGCGCCGCCCGATGTTCTATGGCGCGCACGCGAATGTGAGTGGAAGCGGGAGTAGCACGCCGGTGGGTGTGAGGAGCGCGAACGCCAGTACAGCGGGTATACGGGTCAATACGAACTTCGACGCACACGGCGTGGCGTTCCCGAGGCAGAGCACGTCTGCTTTGCGCTTCGACCTCCACACAAACGCCAACGCGAACGCGCGAAACGATGGCAGGAGCGCGAACGCGACGAACGTGTCGCTCGCCTCGACGGCGACTACTGTCACGGGCATGAGGAGCCCGCGCAAGCGCAACAAGCTGCGCAAGCTCCCGCCGGACTCGCCGTTGCGCTCGCCCACAGGAACGCGCGCGCGGCGGACGAGTGTCACGCTCGGCGCTCTTAGTAGTACGACGAATGGAGATGTAGGTGCAGGGGTGGGGAGGAGGGGGTGGCGGGCGTCGTACATCGTGGACGGCGCGTGGGAAGGGCCGGGGCAGGGGCAGGGGCCAGTGATTGAGGTGTTGCCGCGGGCGGCGGTGCTCGCTAGGCGGCGCGCTGCGCTTGATGAGATGCACATGAACTCGAGTAGGGCAGGGGCGGGGGCGGGTGCGATCGCTGAGCATGGTGAGGATAAAGCAGAGGGTGAAGGCGGGGGAGAGGGGAAGGAGCGGGCGAGGAGGTTGAGTGTGACGTTTGATGAGTTGTCGATGTTGCATTTGCATGCGAATGGGGAGGTGGGGAAGAGTATGAGCGAGGACGGGCATGCGTATGCGTCTGGTTCTGGTTCAGGTGCGTCACATCCTGCTTCATGAGTGGTTTCGTCGATCACTGACCGTGTCCCATGTCGTATAGCTACAGCTCCCACAAGACCGGGCGGGCTCACCAGGAGCGCGACGTCCTCGCACTCCTCATCCGCCTCAGGCTCGGGATCCGGCTCGGCGTCAGGCTCGAACAGCACGAGCGCAACGTCGACTGCGCCGACAAGCCCTGGTATCTCAGACAGCGGTGCGGGGCTCGAGGCGTTCGCAGTCAAGGTGAACGAACAAGATTCGACCCGCGACCAGGAGCGGGTGGGCAAGGAGAGGCTAGGCGCGGGTGCGTCCAGCGTGAGTCTGGGGCAGCGACCGCGGAAGCTCATGAAGAAGCGGCCCGCGAGCGTCATCTCGCTCCCCGTTGCGCACCCCACCACTATCGATGGCACCGCCGAAGAGAACCCTGCAAGTCCCGCGTCACCCGCCAGCCCCGCTTCACCCGGTAGCCCCAGCCAGAAGAGCATCCTGGGCATCAGCTTTGGGTCTGTGTCGGGCGCGCCGTCGAGTATGGGCAGGAGTAGGAGTAAGAGTAAGACGCGGCAAGGGAAGGGGACTGGGAAGGCGAGGAGTAGAAGTGTGTCAGATAATGAGGCGGCGGGGGAGGCAAAAATGTTGCCGCCGATGCGCCCGCCGTCGCCGTTGTGGGCTGGGTGTGGTTCGGTACGTCTTTCTAACAAGGTTGGATTTTTAGGGAGGTGCTCACGATATCGATGTTTGCAGATCCTCAGCCCGTACATCCGCCCGTCGCTGCTGCACTCCCGCTCGTCCTCGCAGACCCAGGTCACTCAAGTGCACGTCACGAGCAGCACGAGCACGACAGACGCGCTGGCATCGCTCGCGTTCACAGGCAACGCGTCACTCTCGTCGAGCGCGCTCGCAGCGCTGACGTCGCGCCTCTCGCACCACGCAAGTGCAAGCGCAAGTGGAAACGCGACGCCGAGCGAGGAGAAGCCCGCGCACGAGGCGTTCGACCCGTACGCCGAGCACGGCGCCCGCAGGAGAGACAAAGATAAGGGCAAGGGCAAGGAACGTGCGGACGCCATTCCGACGAAACCTATCCCGGGCCCAGTACCCTCGCACGAGAACATCGGCGCGACGCTCGCGCGCAAGGCCAAGGAGCTTACGCGGCGGTCGTCGGTGTCGCTCCTGCGGCTCGAGGCGCACATGCACAGCGGCGCGCACGCGCATCCTCCGTTGCCTGGTGGGCTGGCGCAGAGCGTGCCCTCGTCGCCCGTCGTGCCCCCGCGCCCGCCGATGCCGAGAAGACGGTCGAAGACGATCTCGGCGCATGATCGGCGGCAGTCGTTGTCGTTGAGGAGGTGGACGCTCGCGATGGCGGACGTGCCGGATGAGGTGCTCGTGCAGGAGTTGGAGAAGATACGCATGGAGGGGAGGGGGCGGAAGAAGCGGGCGGCGAGTTCGCAGGGGCTTGGGACTGCTGCTACTGTGGAGGCGGGTGGGAGCCGGAGTGGGAGTGGGAGTGCACCGGGGAGTGCAGAAGGTGAAGGGAAGGAGAAAGAGAAGACGACGGACGAGAAGGCGTTCGTGTATGGCGGTCCGGGGTGTGCGTCCATTGAAGAGGGACAGAGCTCGTCAGGGTCGCATGAACGCAGGTATGACGACGACGCGGAGAGCTTGATGTCCGATATGGGCTCGCTCGACTTCCATTCGCCTGACCAGCAACATTCGCGGAGCCGCTCGCCCATGGACGAGGACGACGTCGAGATCGACGCGAAGGACGACGCGGAGTGGAAGAGCGCGCGACGTGCCCTACTGTGCTGCCGCGAGCTCGTGCGCACCGAGCGAAACTACCAGGCGCGTCTGCGCCAGCTGCTCGAAGGCGAGACCGCTGCCCCGCCATCTGCATTCGTCCTCGGGTATGTGCCCGCCCTACTACGCGCGTCCGAGGCGCTGCTCTCGCGGCTCGAGGACGACCCGAGCGCGTGGGGCGTGAGCGTGGGCTTCGTCGCTGTGGAGGAGGAGCTCGAGGCGGCGTTCGTCGCGTGGTGCGGCGTCGTCGGCGAGATCTTCGTCGGCGAGGAGTACGCGGGCGACGAGCGGGAGAAGGAGAAGGAGCGCGCGAGCCGCCGGCTGTCGATGAGCTTCAAGGCGAGCGAGGAGAGCTCCTCGGGGACGTGGGGCCTGCGCAAGCGGAGCCGCAGCGGCGTGTCGATCGTTCGCATGGAGAGCGTGTACCGCAAGCGCACGGTGTCGTACATCGAGGAGGGCGCAGATGCCCAGCCTGCGCTGGGGATGTTCACAGCTGCGCTCGGCACTGGGCTCGCGTACGGTATCTCGCCACCGTCGTCCTCGTCGCATCAGCAGGACGACATGAAGACGACACGCCCGAGAGCGTCGACGCACGCGTCTGCGTCGGGCCCGCTCTTGTCGAGGACTCTGAGTACATGGCGTCGTATGAGCGTCTTCTCGTCGTCGACGAGTCTCATACAGACGTCCCCGTCGTCGCCCACGAGCTCGCACGCCTTGCCGCTCAAGGAGAAAAAGCCGACCGTGAGGGATCTCGCGATCCAGCCGACACAGCGCGTGATGCGGTACGTGCTGCAATACCGAGGTAAGATTGTTTTGTAAATTCTACTGTTTGTTCCATTTAACAGGATCTCTCTAGATCTCTTGGAGAATACTCCGATGGAAAGTCCTTCTAGGGGCTTGGTCGAACGCGCTCTCGAGAGCGCGATGAGAATCGCTGGCAAGTGCGACCGGGCACAAGGCAACTCAGCCTTCTTCCACCGCGTGTAGGGTGCCCGAAATCGCACCAGCCGGCGTGTATACCCCACTTTAATGATACAGTCGTCCATCGACGGCGCTTTCTGTATAGCTATTACCATGCCTCTGCTCTCCTTTTCCTCCTCAGTCATTGCAGTTTTCCACACTTCTCATCCTCCATCTGCATCTTATTCCTTCCTATTGACTTTTCATTCATATATCTCTAGCTTTCTTGCACTCTGCATTCCATATTCACATCCTGCGCTTCTCTCGTCTCGAACTACGAACTACACACGGCTTTGTTTACAGTTTCGCGAAGGCTTAGATCTTCGATGCTCTCCCACACTCGTTTTTAATTGTATTGTCATCACATTGCTCTCTCCTTCCACGCCTCTTTGCCTCTCCACACTGTATAACAGCTACTTTCTGCCTACTTTCTACGACGAAACTTTATTGTTTAGACCTTGTACGTATCGTTCGTCATATGCTCGTCAGGACTGACATGCACTGATAACTGGTGAGTTCCAGCCATAGTCAAATTCATCGTATAGTCTGGGCAAGTACGGACTTCACCAGGCCCATTCCCCCTCGTTAGTACTGCCTGAAGCTAGGGGGCATGTTGCGTCATCCCGCGCTGGCTCCTGAGATTGTCGAAGGTTTCTGGACCGTGGACACTATAACTACTTTCAGATTGGTACTACCGTCAACGAAATTGCGATGTCCTACAGCACTATGTCTGCCCAAGGCCCTCTTTGGTTTAAAGCCATAAACGAGCTTCTCGATCGCCCTGAGAACAAAGCCAAAACCGGTATGTCGATGATGGAAAGCCAACGTGATCTTTCGATTCTTACTGAACCTTCTCTATTGTATCAGTGTACCAAGTTGCTACCGTCGACCCACAGACTGGCGCACCCCGCGTGCGTTCTCAGGGCCACCGTCGGTTCCTCACACCCAAAGGCGTACCAAACCTCCCGGTCCTCTTGACCACCACCGACGTGCGCGCGCTGAAAGTCGAACACATCCTCGCAAATCCCGCCGTGGACGTTGCCTTGTGGCTCGAGCGAGCTGCGTGCCAATTCCGCTTTACGGGGCGCGCTGCGATCGTGCCTGCCCCTGAGCATCCGCTGTACGCTAAATGCATGTCTCAGCTGCACCACGCCGATAACACTGCACTTGCGCTGCTTGAAGCGCACGGCAAAGATGGCAGCAAAGCTTATTGGGAGGCACAACGGCGGGAGGCGTTCCGCGAGTCACGCCCGCAACTCAAAGCAAGCTGGTCCGTGCCCCTGCAGCCGGGATCCGTCCTCGCGTCATACGATGTGCTTGCCAAGTACCCGACGCGGATACCGAATTGGGAGGAGACGCAGGACGAGGAGGAGAAGCAACATTGGCGCGACGCGTTGGCGAATTACGCGCTGATGCTCATCGAGCCGACGCAGGTGGAATGGCTGCAGTTGGACGTGGATCCGAACCAGCGGTCTCTATACACGAAGGGCAAGAGTGCGCCGTATGAGTGGAAAGAGGAGGTCCTTGTGCCTTGAGAAGTGGGCATCTGTTTGTTAGTCGTATGCTGGCGATGTTCTCGTAGCGTCATCCTCAATGTTATATTTGCCATGATCATCGTCAAAGCGCATGAATCAAGCTATCTGTCTGTGAAATGGTATGCGTATATGGGGAAGCTCCTCTACAGTTAACGCGTCGTTACTGTACTGTAAGTCCATGTTCTATCTACCTGTTCACCTTGACTAACTGGACCGCCGCACAACAGGCTCCGACTATGTCGCCGTCGTTCGTGCCTGTATTCTACGGATGTGGTAGTATTACAGGCGCCAGCCTGGTTCCAACCAATATCACTAATTTGTATGTATCTATACGACGGAACGTTCAGATGGGCAAGTGCTTGGGATTAACATGCTAAGATAGCGAGAGACGACATGACCGAAGCAGACGGTGGGAGTAATACCTCGCTATGTTGCTTAGAATCACAAAATCCTTTCTTATGATATTCAACCTTCCGTCATGATGGATCTTTGTGAGCTAGACGAAATGGACTGCGTAACAATAATCAGTATCCGGCCCTGCTACAGGTAACCGAGAACGGCGTACCACTCCACTCGGTGCTGGATCATCATGACTGGTGGTTGGCGCAATGTCTGCGTCCGCGTGTACTCCGGAAGGACCCAACACGCCTTCTCTGAGCTCAATTATTGGGATTGTGACGGCGTCCCAAACTTGACCAGGAGGAATCGTCGACTTTCGCGTTGACGAGTTCCAGTCATACTCATCGGACGCTAAGGATGCTGGGTCGATGTACGAAGTTGATAGATAGATCTTGAGATAGGCTATATCGAGGGTGCTCGTGTAAAGATAGAATGCCAGCGGTACGCCTGCCCCTTGACCAATCTCAATCGACTGTCCTGGCTCGAGGGGCAACTTTTTCTCGGGCGTCGAGTAGTTCTTCTCTGGAAGCGTGTCAGCGCAAAACGAGAACAAACTCGCAAAAACTTACGGATCGACCAATCGCTGACGTGGAATGTGAACACCGCGATGTACAACTGCTCAGTGTGCTTGTTCGAAATTTGGAGCCCATATCGTACTTGCTCGTATCCTTCGTTGTTACCCTCCAGCCTGACTTGATCTGCTCTCTGAATGTGGCGCGAAGCGGACGTGAGATCGAGGACCTTGACGTCGATAGCATCCTGGAGAGGCCTGGTTTCCGGCAGATAATACAAATGTTGGAGGTAGCGATCCAGTTTCTGGACGAAAGAGTGCACACCAAAAGCGGACCTCGGAAAACATACATCACTGTCGACGGACATCGATTTCACGGAAGGATCTGAATCCAGAGGTGGGTTGATAGCATGGAGCACCTTCATAGGAATGCAACTTCTCCGAAGCTGGAGCTGGAACTGCAGCTCGGCGTCGCGTGCATCTGTTGACGAGACAAATGCGACTGTGCGACTGTCCTCCGGCCAGCGGTTACTATGCTCGAGTAAGATGCCGAACATAGTGATATCGGGCTCGACAGATACGACGATTTTTGCTTTGGTCGTCTCTGTGCAATTCGACAATAACTCGGATTTGAAGATCTGCCAGAAGACGGGAGCGATAACCTCAGTGGCCTTCGGCGCCTCCTGGAGAGCACGTCTGCCGTAGTCTAGGGTATATATAAGTGCAGGTCGCAAAGAGAGCATGCCGCGAACGCTCACAGGTAGACAATGCATATCGCAAGTCTGTCTCTACTTCTGAGAAGTTGTGTTTTGACGTGGCCTTCCTGCATTTGGTCACCAAGTCAACGACGAAGTCGTACAAATCCTCTTCCAAGAGAATCGAGTGTTTGTTGAGAAGGTTTTTGAAAACGGTATCATCGCCAGTGCGAGTTCTGCTTGTCGTCGGTCCTCTCCCCGTCTTCTGTTCCTCCTGTGCCTGTTTCTCGCCTTCTGTATCAGCCCCGTTCCTTTTCTGCGCCGAACCGCCCCATGCATTACGAAGCTCGTTCCAAGCATCTACATTCTTCTTGCCTAGAGTGAAACGTGCATGTGGGGTATACTCAGGCGCCTGCGCCTTCGCCAGAAAGACCGAACTGTGCAATTTCTGAGAAGGCTGAATACGACGTCCAGCACCTAGCTGTGGCCTTGTACAGACAATTCAAACGTCAATCATCGAAAATCGGCTTCGCAAGGAACACATACCGCCAGGTGATAGAAGTCGAGTCCTTATAAGATAGTCGTTTGATTGGCAGCCACTCAAAAATGTGCCAGGGGCCTCTCAACGACTCGTTGACATCAATGAGTTTTTCTAAACTCCACTCTCCTCTGAAGGGATTCAGCCTGATACCCTGCGAGATAGCTTCGTAAGCCATCCAACGCAGAGGCGGACCACTATGATCCATGGAGAGGTTATCCGTATTTCCACCACCACTTTATATCGCGTCAGTCGCACGAGCTGCATACCGCCAAGGATCGGAAACGGATACTCACATATCCGAGTGCGTTCCTGCAAACCATACCTCTTTAGTGTGGAACGGATGTGGATTCGATGTTGATCGTGCCCCATCGGCCTGTGCGAGGATCTCTGCGGGAGACGGATCGGTTGTACCCCCGTATGCGTACTCTGGAAGAAATTTGACACGACGTTCGTCTAGTGCTAGAGCATGGCGGAAGAAGCAGGCATGCTTCAAACCACTCGCCGTGAGCGGGAGAGTCTTGTCTCGAACGATTCCAACGGACGACACAGTGTCCCTGATGATCGATGTTACTGCGCTCGTTGACATGCATGATTCAAAGGGTAGACCTACCATGCACCGATAAAATGCACCTTGACGACCCGCGAGAACGTGTTCTTGAAGTGTGCCGCCATCATCCTCGTAGGCGACAATTGCCTATTCCGTTCGTCAAGTTCTTTCTTCTTCTGTGCCACCCACGCTGTACTCAGCGTCCCATCCAATGCAGAGTCTAAGGCCTCCTTTAGAGCATCTTTCAGGGCGGTGTTCAGCGCATTGCCCTCCTCATGCTCGGGTTTGGATAGACGTAGCGTTCCGCGCTCGTCCACCGCGTCCACCGCTTTGTCTACAGCTTCCTGTAATCGAACTCCAAGATCGTTCAGCCGTTTGTCGAAGTCGGACGTGGCTGGTTCCGTCACGTTTATTGCTGTATACAGTTCGTATGCACTTGGAATGAACTTAGAACCAGCGATCACTGTAGACAAAGCATGATCACATACAATGCTATCTGCGCCGCGTTTCCTTTCTCAATCAAACCCATCTACAGACACCTCTACACTCAGCGGTCATCGTACAGCGACAAACAAGTTTTGCGTTACCTGGTCTATCATCGCTGAGAGTGCTCGCACTTGATAAGCCCCGCGAGAAAACCCTGATGCTCGTTGAGTGATTCTTCCAGCTCACAAGGCAGGATTGGCTCACCAAACAAGAAAATACGATCCCCGTCACGATATTGTTCGGATAACCACTCATATGCATCCAAAATACGGCGCTCAAATTGCCTGCGTCAAGATATATGAGATAAACCGAGGGTGAAATGTGTAGCAAACGCTCACCATGCGATGGCCAAGTCAAGTTTATGGTTGAACACTTGTTTCCAGTACGCCCACGACTTGAATGAAGGCTTGGCATATGTGCCGATGCCGCTATTGTAGTAGGTGAGCTGCTTGTCATCCTTCACAAGGTGGCTGTACAGTTCCACAACATTTGTATTCTGGCCAGACACAATGATCAGTGTCCGCACGGGCAGTAAATAATCATGGTGTCATAGAAAGAGGATCTACTTACTTTGAGCCCAAATCTGTTTGATGTACCATCCATACAAACTACAAGGTTTCTTCCCGATTGACGGCATCCACAAGACAGCTTGGGATCGGCTTTAGATCCCGAAACAGGCTCGGTGTGTTCATGTGGCCCTTGAGGTACGGTCGGCGGCATAGCTTGAGGCTTTAGTGGAGAGAGATGCAGGAGTCAGATGGTGCAATAACTCGATGGTACATATACCTTATGGCCGGCAGTTCGGAATGAGTTCAAGAGGATGCACGGACGCTGCTTCCCTGCAAGTATGTCACGAATCGGAAGGGAATTCACAAGAGAAAAAATGAGGAATTCGCACTCACAACACTCCTGACAAAACAGAAAACATGTGGATCTGTCATTGTATTTCAATGATGTCGACGGAGACAGTGATAATGTACGCAACCACCTGAGGCAACGCTGAGGCAGCGATGAAGTTTGCCGCCTATAAGACTCTCAAGCGCACTGCTCTACCTGAACGGCAGTCACATTATGCTCCGTGCGTCCTGTAAGTGATTTCAATCGCCCAGCTTAGCGGGTGAGCTCCTGGTCTGTACATTCCACAGACGAGTGCAAACATTTGCATGTACACTGATTTGGCCAGCGTGACGTTCTCGTGATCATACGCGTTGTTGCATATGTGAACGCATCTTGAGATCCACGAGTCTGCGTCGTGAGTCTCGAACAGAGATCATCCGATGATGGATCGCCTCCAATCCGCGAGAGGCCGTGAGAAAGCCGTAGGCATGCTCCCAGAGTAGAGTTCGTGTAAAACGCGTTTAGGCTTGAATGATAGATTTAAACTGACACTATTCCGTGAGTGATAGAAATTGTCAGTCGCGTATAAGAAAGATGGTGACTCATCAACAATTCATGAGACCTCAGGCCTCAAGGGATGTGCTATCCATTCCTACTCCCCGCTTCTCTGAATCCTTTCAGGCTTCCATAGTCCCTCAAAAAATATCTCCAAGACGCAACGGTAGAGTCGTAAACAAGCTGTCTTTGCACGGGTGCTGACAGCCTTGTCTTCCATACGCTGTCAGTGACTCTATAGTATAGCTGCGCGGGGCGCGCCATTTATGAGATGTGCGTGTTGAAGAACCGAGTACAACGTTGTGTTCGCGAAGGGCATTTTCACAAATAGTTTCAGTTTCACGAGTGAGATGATGCAATCTAAACTCCGTCGAGCTCAGTTATGATGTCTATCTGTATACTAGTAGACACATACCTTGCATATGATCATAACTGACCAGTCGAGTTACTCACTGAATGTTCTGTCTGTGTGACTAACCTATCATCCCGTGATGTCCATTCCGAAAAGCAATATGTTGGCAGGCCGTATGTGAATCATCAAAATGTTCGAATTATCGGTGCGCTTGTATGAAGGAGCTCTTCCACAGCTAACGTGTCATTACAACAGCAAACTCGTGCCACGGTATGTGCGACGGAGAAGGTCATGTCACACAAGAAGGGAGGACCAGGGAGCGACAGCGTCACACTGGTCACCGACACGCGCAGTGACAAACGCCCGTGTATTTCGTTGAACCGGAAGAACATCCCAACTTGTAACAATTAGCAGTACCGGACCTCAACTTGACCAGGGTTCGACACGACTCGGATATCGATGTTGGTCACTGAGAAGACTTCGTTCAATATCTTGGTGTTCTTCCAATGTAGTGAGGCCAGTATCACCGCACAGATCCAGTACTGTGTTGTCACTACACAAGTAAGCCGCATTCACATTCTTCATACTTCTGTCAAGTGTTGAATGCCTCGTCTTGAAAGCGTTGCATAGCGCAGGGCTCCCCGTATCGGCTACAAGCTCTGACTTATCGGCTTCGATGGTTCTGAGCACCTCGCTGACCCGCTAGGTAAGTAAAGCCTGTAGATATATCAACTGTGATTCCAGCACAAGCTGTTCAGGAAAACGTCCATCTCATAATGATACTTCACAGACGGTCTCGTCTCTCCGACAGATGTCGGAAGACGTCGATGATGTCCCCAACGTCATGCATCGGCCCTCAAACTCGCTGCACCGTCAAATCGACGTTGGCGCACGCCGCTCATGCTAGAACCCATCCACCAGGCAATTCGCCAGATAATTGGTCGCCACTTTGTTTCAGCATCTGCAGAGCCATAATACCGCTCATTTTCCTCGTCGACGTGAGCAGCCCACAAGTACTACGTCTTCCTCCGCGCTACGATTGCTATCGCCGTCCCATCACAGAGCGTTTAAGCGCTAGGCATCAAGAAACTTGAAACTCGTGGATTGTTCTGCCTCACCTTGTGACCATATACACATAGGCGAGTCCTATCGACCTTGCCAGCAGTGCATTTTCCATAAGCTCATACCCGTTCGGTCGACTATGATAGTTGACCAATGGCCGCTCCACTGCCTGGTGCGCTATCAAACGAGCGTGCCTACAACGTGCTCGGCGATGATGACGAGACGTTGGCGCAGTTCTATCAAGATAGCGTCAGTGTGCGGTCAGGGCACTCCTCGGAAGTTGTCAGCAGAACGAATGACACGCGAACTATCTGCGCTTCGAGACACTTCGATCCCCAACCAACGCATCCACCGTCGGTTTCAGTTGAGCCTGCATTGTGATGTTTTGGGGGTTATGGACGCATGGGAAGCGATCGCACAAGTCATGCACGCGACGAGGTATTTAGTCCGACAAGACGTCTGCAATCGCGTCTTCTTCGCAGCATCTCAAGTTCCCTTCCCCGAGCCGCCGCAATGGCCAACCTTCCCAATGGTCTCTACGTGATCTGCTCGGGCAGCGACAAGCACGACTTTGTTGGACGCCGTACGAGTGACTCTGAAGATACGGGTGACGCACCACACCGCGTTATCTCGCTTCCCCTCCCGCCAGATGTCGAGCCACCAAAAGTGAGCAGAGTCCAACTCAATGGTCGCGCATGCTGATATGCATATGTTTTTAAGTGGGTTATTGAACGTCTTCCGAATGGACGGTACAGATTGAAGGCTCTCGATGCGCCAACAGGCATCCGGGGCGGCCTCCTTTGGGCATACTCTGATGCGGCCGAGGACTCAGACGACCCTGATGTCGAGATCGAGGAGTGGGAGCTCCGCCCACACAGGGAAAGCACTGTCTCAGGGAAGTCTTGTTATACGTGAGTAGCATCCCGCTGTTCGTACGTGAAGTCATAGCTTACCTGAGATACAGCATCGAGTGGGCCGAGGGTGGTGCCGGGTGGGTACGTCAAAGCAGAGAACCGTACACTCAGGTGAGTCTTGTCGAGTATCGTACTCGCTCCGGAAGGTGCATAATGACATTGGTTGGAATGATCTCAGATCGCCGTTGCGCCTCTATCTGGTCAAGGCAAGGAAGAAGAGCTATGGACGGTCATCCGCATACCGGCTGCCGCCAACGACCATTGAACACTTCACCACAGATTGCGTGATACTCGTCTTGTGCCAGGGTTTGGACCGGGGACTGTATGATACCGTACAGTCTAGCTTCTAGGTTGCGGTGATTGTAAGGCATTAGCATGGCATCTAAACTAACTACTACACACACCTCCCACAATTTGTATCCATAGTCATATTACTTTATCCATACGAGGAGGTGGCTGGCATACAGTCGAGCAAAGGTGGAAACCACAGCGACTATGTATAAACTCAATGTAATCGGCGGGTATCTCCTGCAATGGTCCAGGCACACCAATCAGAGACGGTTGCGAGACCTCGTTGTGATGTACTACTGCGGCTTCCTCTGCTACTACTGACTGGGGCTTTCGAGAGCTTCCAGGACTTGTGCCATTAATTAGCGGGCCTAAAGCACTACTACAGCTGGTCACTAGCTATATAGCTGCTTCATCTTCGGCAGCGATTGGCAGGCCACTATACTGCTCGCACACTACTACCCACTATGTCTTCTCAAGGTACGACATAATCATCTGAATCGGTTCTGAGCAGTGGCATCTCTAACCCTGCTGCCATTTAGTCAACCCCCTTGTACGACAGCACGAGGAGATCTGGTACGACGATGGCAACGTACTACTCATCGCAGAGACAACGTCTTTCCGCGTCCATAAGAGTATCCTCGCGCGGCACTCTGAGTTCTTCCATGACATGTTCAACCTCCCGCAACCGCCACACCTCGAGGGCGACACTGATCAAGGCGAGGTGCAATGCCCGACGATACACACTTCCGAGTCCGCAGAAGACCTCGCGCACTTCCTCGGCGCGATATACAACAGCGTCAAGTTCGTACACATTTCCCGCTTGTCATGTACCTACCCTACTTGCAAGAGACTGCCCCCCTGCTACGCTGCGTCCTGTGACTGATATGCCTACTGTAAGCCAGGTACTTCCGCAAAGATGCCCAACTCTCCTACGTCGCCGTACGTGCCATCCTGCGGCTTTCACAGAAATTCTCCTCCGAGCCGCTGCGCACCTTCGCCGTAGGTCGCCTGCAGGCCGCTTTTCCGCGCAAATTCTCCGACTGGGAAGCTCTCTGGCAGCGCGACACACCTCAACCTGTCATCTACGAGCCCCGCGACCTGCCTGATATAGCGAATCTGGCACAAGAACTCGAGCTCGCAGACGTACTCCCCGTCGTGCTGTACGATTGTTGCCAGCTCTCGCTCGATTGGATCCTTGGCGGCGTCCCACCCAAAGATGAAAGAACGGGAGGTGAGGAGGGTGACGGTGACGGTGACGGCGTTATCGACAAGGACGAAGTCAGAATTAAGCGAAGCTCCGTGAAGGGTGGGGACACGGAGGATCGGCACGTGTATCTGTCTCGCGAGAACCAGAAGGCGATCCTCACAGCGCGTTCTCGGCTCACGCTCGCGACAGTGACGATGCTCGCTGGACTCGGATACGTGCGCGATGGTCTATGTGATCAATACACATGCACCAGCGCGCTGCGCGAGATCAGTATGGGCGGGCTTGTGAAGGATGAAGCGGTCTTCGACCCGCTGACCGCGCTCAATCGTGAGCTTGCTGGCGACCCGCCTCCTATGCAACAGCCAGGGCTATTTGGCCAGATTGTCCCGCCCGCCGCACAGCCGCAGGGGATTGAGATTTTGTGTAGGGCGTGTAGGGAGAGTTGCCGAAATCATCTGAGGATATCGAGGGAGAGGATTTTGCGGAATATAGAAGAGTATATACCCGTCGATTTTCTGCGGCCAAACGGAGACGCAAATTTATCATAGCATTGTATGATACCCGCATCATGAACAACAGAAAGCTTGGTCGTGTTGAAGGATGCCTTTGACGTTGGCGGGAGCCTGAAGTTGTGTAGATGGATGATGACAGCGGGGAAGGAGATGCAGCAAAAATATACCGCCAAATGTCGTTCCAAGCTAAAGCTGAGTCGATATGGCCGAACTGAATATGACACCAGAGTTGGAACAGAAGACCCAGATTTGCCGTAGATGGTGGACAGAAGACGGGAAAGCGTCCCCCAGCCGTCACGCAGACCATGTAGATTTCAGGCCTGCGTCTTCGAGCTGCTCACCACCGCAATAATTTCCTCATGCGACTCCTGCACAATCACGCCCGATGCGTCTTCTACAACGGCCGTACTATCCAACCGCGTCGCCTCCACCTCCTGCGTCTGCGCCTCCAAGCTCTCGAGCAGCCCATCCAAGCTGTCGATGATACCGTCCAAGCGGCTCTCCATACCGCGCGCAATACCGTCAGCGGTCTCCAGTTTCTTCAAAAGCTCTTCAAAACCGGGTTCATCTCCACCATCAGGATCAGCAGTGAGCGCATCGTCTTTGAGGAGCGAACGGAGCAGCATGATGTCGGCCTTTAATCCTTCAGGAAGTTGACCATCGGTAGGGCCGCTTTGTGTTGCTGTAATGTTGCCAGTGGTATTCGTCGCGAACATGGTGGTTCTGGAGAAAACGGAATGAGTTGTCGAAGTTGCCGAAGGAAGAGCAGGTAAAGAAAGGTCACTGACATAACTGCACGGGCGCTAGACCACGTGGTAGCCGTCACATTCTATGGCGAACGTATCTGTGGTGATACAGACTTGTATGCATTCTGAAATCTATCGATAGGCTGAGCGTAGCACATACATAGCAAATTCAGCCTGAAGTAACTCGAAGCGAGTTGTGAGATTGATTTGTGGCCGCTGGCCACCACCAATAATATCCTTAGCGCTCATGGAGCCTGCTGGCAAACCCGACTCACACGCGTGACGCGACCAGGATTCTGCAAGTTATGCTTGCCGCCACTCAACTCGTTCAAACTCTCTGAGCTTGGGTGCTCTGTTCACCGACCTTATGCTCTATGACTCAGTCGTATATTGATCGGATCCTCAAGAATTCTGCTGAGCGCGCTTGGAGGCCGTCCCGAATCCTGATAAACGCAGAGCCACAATCAGGTTTATTGACGCTTTCTAGTTCTAGCGTACTTATAAAGGCCAACCGAGTCTCTTGTGCGGCTATTGGAGCACTAGATGTATCTATCGCGGCATCTGTTACACCAACTACTTGCATTATTCATCATTAGCCATACATGCCTGGCTATTACTTTCCCTGCTGAAGGGCTCGGAGTCAAAGCCGAATATACCAATGACCAGTACCCTCTGGGAGGCGCATCTTCGTCATCCGGTGGGTGGTACCTTTTCAGCTACACATAGAGGCTGAATCCTATGTCTGGCAGGCGCCGATTCGTGGCAGCATACAATATCTCTGGCTGATTATGATATGCGTATCACATCTACCGCATCGAACCTCTGTGATCCTTCGGTCAGACAGCTTTCCGGATATCTGGACGTGACCGATGGCAGACATATATTTTTCTGGTGATTGAAGCTGTATGTCACCTTCTTCATGTCGTCGCTGATATCACTTAGGTTCTTTGAAGCGAGGAATCGCCAGCCTGATACTCCGCTCCTGTTATGGCTGAATGGAGGTCCAGGTTGCAGTTCCATAGCTAATGGCCTTCTGCTGGAACACGGACCATGCGTCATCAATACAACCGATATGGGAGAGTCGACCGTCTACAACGAAAACTCATGGAACGAGATTGCGAATATCATCTATCTTGACCAGCCTGCTGGGACTGGATACTCGTACTCATCTGACGGATCCAAGGTGGACACTCATATCGACTTGGCCAAAGACGTCTATGCGTTCCTACAGATGTTCTTCGCGCGGTATCCCGAGTACTTATCTGCGCCATTTCACGTCGCTGCCGAAAGCTGGGGAGGACATTTCGCACCCGTCATTGCCGATTTGATTTACCGTATGAACCAGAACCTGGCGAGCATTCCTCGGGACGACATGGTCAAGATTAACCTTCAGTCGTTGATCCTTGCAAACGGGTTCACAGATCCTACGGTGCAATTCCCTGCTCACGTGGAATATGTCTGTGGTGCTGCACCTTACCCGGTCTTCGATCCAAGTGGCGCAGTCTGCTCTTTCATGCGGTCAACACTCCCAAATTGCATGAGGCTCATGGCTGCCTGCCGCAGGCTCCCTTCTCGTGCTACCTGTCTTTCCGCGCAATCAGTCTGCTGGGACATCATGTTCTCACCCCCATTCCGTGAGTCGAATGTTCTTATCATATGGACATAATGTAATGTCCCCTTCAGTCAGACCACTGTCCAGCAAAAATCAATATGATATCCGCAAGGAATGCGAAGAGAGCAACACCGGGCTGTGCTACAAAGCGTTCGATTACATCGAGAGCTGGATCAATCGCGAAGATGTGAAAACGGCGCTGGGCGTAAACTTGACCCTGCACGCAACTGATTGTACCTTGACCATCCAGCAAGATTTCAAGAAGCAAGCTCAGGCTGTAGAAGACAGTGTTGCATACATACCGGAGCTTGTGAACGGGGGAGTGCGATTGCTCGCATTCGCAGGCGATGTAGGTGAGTATCCTGGGGCTTTGCTTATATGTTATAACACTGAAGGAAATGGCAGACGCGGCATGCAATTACATCGTACATTGATTCCGCATAAACGTTTTTGCCTTCATTGATAAACATCTAGGGTATCGAGCGGTGGATGGTCAAGCTGGATCATGCATTCCACACCGAATTTGAACATGCACCGTTGAAGAAATGGCGTACGGGGAAGTCAACTAGCGCTGCCAGTGGTGAGATACGCAGCGTAGGGGCTGGCGCTGGTAATGTGTCGTTTATACGAGTATACGAGGCAGGGTGAGTCGCTACAGTTCAACGAAGATAGTATGTCAAACACTCTGCACAGGCATATGGCTCCTTACGATCAACCCGAGGCATCATTAGTGCGTCAGCCTTCGTAAAATCCCAGCGTTAACTAATAGCATCGTAGGAGTTGATCACGAAATGGCTACGGAATGAACCCTTCGACACTATGACTTGAATATAGATACATGATGAATGTCTAGTCACTAGACATCTATATCCCCTTCTAGTAACGCTCGCTATATCGCTATGCGGTGGCATCCTGAGTCGAAAAGACACCAAGCACTTGTAGGCGATCAATAGCACTCTGCACGTCATCTTCCACGCGATGGTGCCAGATGAAATCAGCAATACCGGCCATTTGCTTACGCATCTCTTGAACGTCAAGCTGATCTTTTCCTACAAGTTCGTAGATCTCCCCTGCTCGCAGACTTTCCTCCCACACGCGAGAAGCACGGGGACGTCGGACGATGTCGTAGGCACTCAGGACATCCTATATGCATCTGTCAACGACTTTCAGAGGGCACATACCCCACACGAGTCTCACCTCTATGTTTTTCACAGTTGTCAGCGGATAACTGATCAATTTTGCCAGCAGGAGAGCGTCTTCTAGTCCTTGTCCAGCGCCAGCGCCCAGGTGAGGTAGCATAGCATGTGCCTAATAATTTGCAGAATATGAAAGGGCGATCTCATGCAAACATCTGAAATCCCGGATATCACTTACGGCATCTCCAAGCAAAGCAATATTGCCTTTGGCGTAGGATTCCAACGGTGGGTACAAAACATGGATGTTCCACTTTGTCGGCTTCTGAATGCATGTCAGAATTCCATGCACGTCAGAGCCCCAGTCTTCAAATTCGGACAAGAGCTCTTCGACTGTTGCTGGAGATACAGCAGGACGATCGGATCCTACATCGCCAACGTTTGCGCGGCAGTCCACATTGCGCCGGTCGGTAACGAAAGCAACAACGTTGATCTGCGCGCCTATGTTCAATTGTCTGGGATACCCTGAAATTTAGGACGTACTATGCGACCTCCTTTGATAGAAAATGTGAGGACGTGCTAAAGCGGGACATTTTAGCAAGCAGTCATATCACACATGTAGGCCCGTACCTTGTCCTTCCCCACGAAGCAGACTGGTCGTTGTGTAAGGTCCGTTTTCACTCCACTCGCTCGCAATTCATCTGTGGGAAATAATCCACGGTAGCAGACGCTATCGCTGAAAGCAACGTGCTTTTGCGAATCTTGACCGCTGACAGCCCCGCGGACAGCACTCTTGATTCCGTCTGCACCTAGGACGATATCAACGCTTGTCTGTGTACCATCCGCAAAGCGTATCGTGGCTCTCGGATGTTCTGCCTCAGATCTGGTCACTCCAATGCACCGTTTGTTCATGTGACAGTGGATGAGGTCTGGGTCCAGATGACTGACGAGAACGTCGAGAAAACTGGCTCTGCACGGTTGACCATCAGCGGCTGATAACACTTTTGGTGAACGCTCGCTACCTATGCATTCCAATCCCCTCTTCCCCAGGACCAAATGGATACTACATGCATGATGGTGAGAATAGATACATTGGAGTAAGATACACAATACTGACATCGTATATCACACCAGCATCCTCTTGACCAGACATAAGCCGTATCCATGCTGATCTATTGGGACGTCCAGAATCATCCACTGCGGCCAAAATGTCGTCCAAGACACCGATTTCACGCAGCATGTTTACCGCATTTGGGCCTGAGGACGTTGCGTGAGCATTGGATGCGATCTCTACACTCTATTGCTACCTATGCCAATCCCTGCACCAATCTCGCCGAACTTTGACTGTCAAACATCACAGATCAACTTTGTCAACGGATTTCCCGATATTGCGACGTACGGCGGCTTCATACACATGAGTTGAGATCCCCTCTTTAGCAAGAGCGATTGCGCAAGCAAGACCACAAACGCCTCCTCCAACGATGGCAATTTCAAAGTCTTTTCGTGACACCTGTGGCATTGGAAAAATTGTTCAGCGATTGAAGTGACACAATAAATAGACGGTAGGTACGCAATACGGGAAACGGTTCAGACATATATCATGAGAACTTTACGATTGAAACTCTATACAACAAAAGGAAGGCAAGTTCCCACCGGTCCACCGGATAACTTTCGGCAGTGGCATAAACTACATTATACTGCGAATACACCCAACATCTGCAGATGCTTTACGGCAGACTCTACGTCGTCCTCTATGCGATGATGCCATACGAAATCAGTAATCCCAGACAAGTTTCTGCGAATTTCTTCGGGAGTCGGCTCGTCCGAGTCGTATCCGACAAGATCGTAAACGTTTCCGGCTCGCAAACTATCGTTCCATACGCGAGATGCCCGAGGACGACGAACCGCATCGTAAGCATGTAGAACTTGCTGTGAGACGTGTGAATACAACATTTCAACGGAACGCGGTTGGAACTGCACCTCTACGTTACTCAGAGTCGTTTGCTCATGGCCGAGCAACTTAGCCAAAAGAAACCCGTCTTCAAGACCTTGCGCGGCGCCAGCTCCAAGGTACGGGAGCATAGCATGAGCCTAGTAGAGCCAGTTTACTCAGCAAACGTCCAAGGCGTTCACAGCGAGAGACATACCGCATCTCCTAGCAGCGCTATCCTCCCGCTCGTATAGGATTCCAGTGGAGGGTAAACTACATTGACGTTCCATTTATCGGGCATCTGAATACAACCTATGAGTTTTTGAACATCAGAGCCCCACTCCCCGGAATTTTCCAAGAGCTCTTGAGATGTGACATCTTGAGGCTTGACCCCAGCATAGTCGAGCTCTGTGTCATGTCCGGCAGCACGAAAATCGGCGCGAGGATCGGTGACAACAGCAGCGACATTGATCTGCGTACGAAAATCTGTGAGTGCGATATATGAACAATATTTATTGTACATACCAATTGGCCTCCTTTTATACATGATGCCACCACATGCTGATTGCACAAGTTGAGCGGCATCGCTCCATTGTAAATTGATGCACATACCTTGTTCCTGCCTAAAAAGCAGACAGGTCGTCCTTTTGTCAAGTCGGTTTGTATGCAGGCTGCACGATAGCTGTCTATAGGAATTAATCCGCGGTAACATATACTGTTGCTGAAGACCATATTCTTTCGAGGATCATCATGGGTCACAGCACCACGAACAACACTCTTTATTCCGTCCGCACCCAGAACGACATCTGCGGTGGCTTGTGTAGCATCCGAGAATGATATCGTGAGCTTTGAAGACTCATCCACAGACGATACCGCGATGCAACGCTTGTTCATGTGGCAGTGCGTGAACTTCGGGTCCAAGTGATTGACGAGGACGTCTAGGAAGACTGCCCTGTATCCATTGTCAGAGTATAACCATGTTGAGCCCCTCCATGTATTCACCTGTGCATTCCTACTCCGATCTCTCCAGGCGCCAACGGGTACTATATAATATCAGTCTTGTTGTAGCTAAGATTGTCCTGGCGACTCACGTCGTAGATCAGCTCAGAGCCCTCTTTACCCGAGCGATATTGCATCCAATCCGAATGAAGATTGACATGTCCGGAACCGATAACTTTCGACAGGACGTCGTCCCAAACGCCAATGGCTTGTAATATCTCGACTGCATTAGGACCTGGATGGGGCATAGGCAGATAAAATGAGCAATTATCCCACACCCAGGCGAACAGCGATGTGACCTATGCCAATTCCTGCGCCAATTTCGCCAAATTTAGCCTAGTTATAATTGAACATATCAACTATGTTCAGATTTATCAGACTATTGTGCGACGTACCGAGGCTTCATAGACATGCGTTACAATTCCTTCTTGAGCTAAAGCAATAGCGCAGCCAAGACCACAAACTCCTCCACCGATGATAGCAATTTCAAGTTCTTTACGTGGTGCCTGCGACATAACGAGTCGATGCTTCGAGTAGAGACCGTTTGGTGTGGGGTTGTTAGCGACGCTTCACAAAATCTTCACAGTTTTAAGTGCTCCTATGGCTATCTGATGTTGGATTCTTCGCAGTCTTGCAGGCTCGCAGTTTCTAGGGTATGTGACACTATGATGCATCAATCATATTGTAGTAGAATCCCTACTAAGCTGAAAACTCAAATATTGTGACACGATCGCGGATCGTGTTATTGATAGTTGCGAGATCAAGTTCGAGTATGGCGAAGATTGTCCCCTTGAGAACAATTTAAAGCATAACCGGTCGGCCGTCAAGACTGAGGAAGGAAACCTTCAGAGCGGGTGAATACGCCTGCGTCTTCCAAGATTTGTTCCGCTGAGTGCAAATCGTCCTCCAGACCGTGGTACCAGATGAAGTCCCACAAACCAGGTAAGTCCTCTCGTAATCCTTCCGGGAAGGGTTGAGATTTCCCGTAGCCCTCAAAGATAGACCCTGCATATACACTGCCCTCCCAAACACGTTGTGCCCGAGGACGTCGGACTTCATCATATGCTCGCAAGACGGCCTGTTGAAGAATCAGATCTCTATCAGATCTGTGATATTCAGCACAGGGAGCCTCATATATCTCACCTCGACATTTTGCTGTGTTGTTTGGCGATGACTAAGCAATCTGCACAGAAGGTACGCATCTTCAAGTCCTTGTCCTGCTCCTGCGCCGAGATGGGGTAACATCCCGTGGGCCTGTGGGATCATCAGTGATCAACTGCCATGATATAGCGTTCAGACTACTCACTGCGTCACCAAGTAGAGCAACGCCTCCTTTGACATATGATTGCAACGGAGGATATATAACGTTGATCTTCCATTTACTCGGCTTCTGCAGGCAGCTTAAGAGCCCCAACGCATCGCTGCCAAAGCCGTCATACTCGTTGAGTAGGTCGTCCGTTGAAACTAGCGTAACCGTGGGCTCATGAGGTAACAATTTAACATCACCGATAGGGACTTCAGGATTCGCCACAAACGCGACCACATTAATCTATCAAATTAGATCAATACTATGAAGAGTATCGTGACAGTACGCTACTCACCAGTGTGCCTGCTTTCAACGGGAACGCGACGATATGCTTTGAGAGATTACATGACAGTCGTGTATTGAACTCGTAAGCCAACGAACGTACCTTATCCCGCCCGCAGAACCATGTCGGTCGTCTCAGAAAGTCGGTCTTTACACCCGCAGCTTTCAGGCTCTCAACGGGTACAAGGCCACGGTAGCACATTGTGTTACTGTAGGTGACAACGTTGTTGGGGTCGTCCTCAGTAACGACACCACGAACTGCACTCTTGATTCCATCTGCTCCAAGCACAATATCTGCGAACGCTGTGGTGCCGTCTGAGAAGTTGATGATCCATCCGGAGGTGTCGGCTTCAGAACGCGTGACGCTGACACAGCGTTTGTTGAAATGGACCACCTTGGGGTCTATGTGATGGACTAATGCATCCAGGAAAGCTGCCCTTTCGTTATTTATGAGTCAGCATATACATGTCATCCGCAGGAGACGGACTCACCTGTGTATGCCGAACATCTTCTCTCCAGGACGAACAGTATACTGCGGAAGCATTTAGCCTATCAACCTGGTGTATTAAGGGTGAAAACTGCGCGCCTCGTATATAAGCTTATGATCGTCCATTCCAGAGCGAAACTGGAACAATCTAAAGCTTTGCTCCTCCGTCTCGTCAGACCGTGCCAGGACATCTTTGAGCAATCCGAACTCCCGTAGGATAGGCACGACGTTGGTCCCTACAAAAGCAGTATCCATTGAATATCAAGTACTTGTCGCATGAGGGAGTACAT